>CATIWQ010058835.1:0-13099 GCA_949673415.1 Euphorbia schlechtendalii | reverse complement strand
TTACTTGTAGTTATCATCATTTTTCTATTTGATAAGAGGTACTGACAACACCTATATTTTTCATGAACAAGTTTTTGGCACCATTGATATATAGCTGAATCTTGTGAACAAACTATTAAACTTATCAGTAGAAAAGTGGCCAACAATCCGCTGCTGAAGCCGAGGAAAATAAGCTTAAGGCGCTGATAGAGGAGGCAAGGGCTGAGGCGGCTGGGGAGAGGGAGGATAAAGCCAAGGTTGCGAAGGAGTTGGAGAATGCGGAAAAGTGGCTATGGTATTGGAGGATAATCGTTGAAGGGAACACTGAATCGCTACGAGATCTTCAGCACAAATATGAGTGCCATGAGGCTATGTATAAGCTGAAGGTGAAGCAGACCCACGAGGATTGGTGAGAGGATCATCTCAGCTATTGCACCGCCTTCCTTCGTGCGGTGCACGATAAGTTTCCCGGAGCAAATATTGATGATCTTGCCCAGCTAGCCTCGTCGGATGAGCCACTTGGTCGCTGGGAAGAAGATGAACGTATTTTTGGGCCTCCCGCACCAGAGCCTTCTTATTCCAACGTCTCCTCTATGGCTGAGATCCAGTATTGATGGGCTGAGATCTCCACCCTTTGATGATGAGGAGCCTCCATTGGACCATGCTGATAACTTGCTAGATGTTGATCCTTTGGAGTCTATTTAGTTAGGGTTATATGAAGAAGAAGATTCTACGGTTTACACATGCCTCCTCTCCTCTTTGTGTTAACGCAGCCCACCACCTCATTTTTGCTTTGTAGTTCTCTAACTGTTAGGTTTGAACCTTTGTAGCTATTAGGCTCTACTTTGTGGGCTTGTAAATATGTTTTGTTAATGGAACTCCTTTTTGCTGATTTTTGCTTCGTTTGCCGATGGGTTGTGTTATTGTGTTGTTAAATACATATTATGTGCTGAATTTGCTTATTTGTAGCTTTTTGATAATTGAGATATGAAATTTGTTTGTTCCTAGTGTACGCTAGAATGGTTGAATTGTAGCTTTAATGGCCTGTGTTCTGCTCAGCGGACCTCTTGGGCTTGCTTTAATTTCAAAGTGTACGGGCACCGAGGGGATCTCTAGGGATTTGACCCTACGCCCCATTCAACGCCGAGGGGATTGCTAGAGATCTGACCTTCGGGCATTTTTACTTGCTTTAATTCCTCAACGTAAGGGCACCAGGGGGATCTCTAGGGATCTGACCCTGCGGGCAATTCAGCCCCGAGGGGATCGCTAGGGATCTGACCCTTCGAGCAGTTTTACTTGCTTTAATTCCAAAGCATGGGGGTGCCGAGGGGATCTCTAGGGATCTGACCTTGCGGGCCATTCAGTGCCTAGGGGATTGCTAGGGATCTGACCCTTTGGGCAGTTTTACTTGCTTTAATTTCAAAGCATGGGGGCGCCGAGGGGATTTCTAGGGATCTGACCCTATGAGCCATTCAGCACCGAGGGGATGGCTAGGGATCTGACCCTTCGAGCAGTTTTTAGTGTGATCATCCACGCATCTTAGGAAAGGAGTTTGCAGAACATTATATTGCCAACGCTTTGAATGTTTACAAAACATAATCTCTAAAATATACAAGACGCTAATTATTATGCTCTTGGATAGAACTTTCGGAGAGAGACTGCATTCCACGTGCGGGGTAGGACCTTTCCCCAAATAGTGGATAGCTTGTACGCGCTACCCTTTATTCATTTTGTTACTTTGAACGGGCCCTCCCATTTGATGCCGAGCTTCCCTCCTCCTTCTCTTACTTGCGAGTCCTTTGTGTTACGAAGGACCAACTCGCCCTCCTGGAACGTGAGAGCTTTTATCTTTTTGTTAGGTACCAGGGCGATGCGCCGTTTGTATTCCGTTATGCGGATGAGAGCTTGCTCACGCCTTTCTTGTAGCGAATCTAAGTTATGCCTCAACAAGTCATCGTTTGAGGCCCCTTCAATGTAATTTGCTACCCTTGAGCTGGGTGCTCTGATGTCAACAAGGACCACTGCTTCTGTTCCATATGTGAGGAGGAAGGGTGTTTCGCCCATAGCTATCCGGGGTGTAATTTTATAAGACCAAAGGACATTGTTGAGCTCTTCCAGCCATGCCAAACCGTGCTCATGGACTCTCGTTTTGATTCCCTCCAAAATGGTTCGATTAGTTACTTCCGTCATGCTGTTCGTCTGAGGATGGGAAATGGTGGAGAAGCAAAGCCGTATCTTGAGTCGCTTGTAGAAGCATTTGAACGCATTGCAATTGAAGTGTGTTCCATTGTCTATGTGATGGTATGGGGGATGCTGAAACGTGACATTATGTTCTTACTAAAGAAGGAGGTGACCTTTTTCGGCGTGATAGCTGATAAGGGTTCGGCCTCTACCCACTCGGTGAAGTGACCCACAACGACAATGATCCAGCGCTTTTGTTGTTTTGCTCTAGGTAAAGGTCCCACTAGATCCACACCCCACATGGTGAAGGGCCATGCTGCTTGAATTATTGACCTCGGCTCGATCGGTGTTGATGATTTTTTTGTGAAGGCTTGGCAAGCTTTGCAATATCGGACCAGATTCTTGACTTCTAACTCCATTGTTGGCCAATAGAAGCCTTGTAGCTTGGCCTTTCGAACCATAGCATCCTTCTTCTTATGCACGTCGCAGAGGCCTCTATGAACCTCGTGTTTTATGTAATCAGCGTTGATGTGGCCCACGCATTTCAGCCAAGGATGGCTGATGGATTTCCGGTACAGCTGTCTACCGATCATCGCGTATCGAAAAGATTTCCGTACTATCTTTTGAGCTGCGCACTCCTCCACCGGTAGCTCGTTATATTCTAAATACTTGCTGATTGGGGTGAACCATTCATCCTCCACTTCTGATTGTAGCACTTCTATTGTTGGCAGGCTGGGGGAATTAATACGCAAAAGAACACAGGGGAGCAAGATTTCCTGTTCTTCGCTTGATGCCCCTTTCTCCAGTCTATCAGCTTCGGCGTTCAATGCTCTAGGAATCTGCTTAATTGACATTTCGATACCTTTATAGCATATCTCTTTGATGAGGGAGGTGCTTCGGGCGAGGTACTGTCGCAGGTGCTACTAAGGTGGTGGGGAACAACTTGCATAGCATGGTGTCTGTAACACCAACTGCCTCCATGCACTGGCAGAAATAGTGAACATGGGCGGTGGGGTCTCCTACTCCGGAATACTCCCGCAGATGAGGCTGTTTGAACCCCTTCAAGAATCTTTCAGTGCATATGCAAGCATAATAGGGTGATTATGTCTCCGCAATGTCTAGTACGGTAGCCTCCATCCCCCTCTCAGCTAGGAGTGCCTCCACTTTCTTAGCTACCACAGCCTCCAAATCCTCACGAGCAGGCCGAGGTTTCAGGGAGGCCTCTTGCCTTGATCTCGCCGAACTCCCTTCGTTATCCAGAGGCTGTCTTGAGTGGGTTTTGAATGCGGAGCTTCTATCTCCACGCTGGAGTGACTCCTCGAATTCCCCCTCTTCCTGCCGCGGGGACTTCGTCTTTGCCTTTCCCTTGGTTGTGGTAGTTCCCCCCTTTTCCAACGTTTACGGGCGGTGATAAGTGTAACGAGAGCAGTTTCATCTAGTCACGGATGGGAAGACTCCAAACGGATGTCGCGTCTCTGACCTATCTAATTGTCTTTCTCGACAAAGGTTTCTGAGTAATTCTTACTCCTCCTTTCGCGAGTGCAAGATTTCGTTCATCATATTTTGCATAGGGGCTATAGACGCATTCTGTTGCTCACTTTGCCTGATAAGCATTGCTACCATGTCTTGTTCTGTGGCCTTCCTTCTCCTCTCTTCACATGTCTCTGGTCTTGATGAGGTAGGTGTCCCCGCCTGCAGCGGGGGAATGGTAGTGATTAGGTTCGACGTCCCAGCCTTATCTCCGAGCTCCGGTGTATCCAAGAATAGGACGGTTCCCAGAGTGAAACGTCTTGTTGGTTTGTTTGGGGGAGTAGTCATTGTTCAGGGTTGCGTTCCACACTCATCGCACCAATTTGGTATACGTCTGATGAAGTCAACGATCTCCGATATCTCTAGAACCTGCAAAATAAGTCTCTGATCGGAAGTGTTTCCGGCGAAGACCCTCCGATGCTAAAGTTAGCGATCTGGGAAGGTGATAAGATTGTGTTCTTAAAGTAACAGTTACCTCCAAGTGAAAGATTGCCTTGCTATTTATAGGGATTCTTGTAATGATGACCTATGGGGCCAGCCTGCAAGCTGTGCGCAGGTGGCAAGCCGCTTGAGGGTCTTTTCAACCGTCTGAGCATTAAATGGCTCATCCCTGCTAGTTAGGTTTACATTTAATGCGATAGTGGAGAGATAAGGAGTGCGCGAGACTAGCATGGGTTATGCTGAGTGTGTTTCAACCAATACGCGGAGGGTATTGCTGAATGAAGGGCTTCGGCCACACGCTTTTGACGCGAGTGGGGTCAAGGACCGCTGAAGGCTGTTCGCTGTAGGACTTGATTCAGCACGCGCTTATGCCGAAGCGTAGCTTGGTTGAGATGCCATGTTTCTGGGCCAAGGTACATTTATTTGGGCCTTTAATGGGCCTTGATATCACATACAATAACATTATTTTAAAAAATTATGTGGGTTCCATGGACCTCATTAGTGACCACATGGAACCGCCTCTAAAGGAGGTGATGTGTGTGTATATATGTATGTGTATACGTATATATGTATTAATGTGTTAGGACATTGCTTCACCAAATAACCAAATTAATTTGTGTAAAATATGTAATCACTGAGGTGGATACACTTATAATTATTTTTCCGCATTTCCCGTAAATGATTCCCCAATTATTTGTGAAAAAACAAACAAGATGAAAAGTTTAAGACTGCTTTCCAAAATTCTGAATTTTAGAAAGCTCATATATGTTGTCCACAAGCTTTTATGACAAAACATAAAAAAGAGATAAGTAAAAAGAAAACTGACAGTAAAAAACCAAAATACACGTCAAATATTCTTAGGACACATACCATTATATTTATGAATGAAATAGAGGTTTTGAAACTTGTCAAAGGTAGGATATCACAACTAAGTTTGAAGCAGTCAAGATTCAAAGAACAACTCAAAACAAACAATACGCCCTTGATTATCGACGTAGAGGGTTTCCAAACACCTGGATTTTCCAAACTTGTTAGCAGGTGTACAGAATCGTAATTAGTAGCAAGTGGCAAGACCAAGTGTCATCTTATGAGGAGCAAGGGAAATATTTAAATCTAGTAAATCAGTAGGTTAACAAATCAAAATAATACCAAAGTGCACTGACAATTAAAGATGGTTCTAAACAAAAAAACAAATTGCTGTAAAAAAGATTATCACTAGTAACAAGTCACATGCACCACAACGAGTTACTCAAGCTTGAGAGAAACTCCATTCAATTATTCCACCTTGTTTTAGCACGTAGATTTAAGGTATCTTGTACTAAATTAACTAAGCTCAACTATTATCATATTACTTAATTTCTTAAATATATTTCACTTTGGGATTTCTCCACATGCAAATTACTTTTAAAAAATTAAGAGCAAGCAAGCATTCTATTAAAAAACCTCTAGCACTCTCGTAGTCCCCTTTCAGTGTGTGTGAAAGTGTGCGTTTTATGTTAGTTCTGTGATCACGATTCTCTTTTTAACTCTTCTTGATCTCACTAAGCATAAGTTTGACTAAACTTACGAGACTTTAATATCAAACACAAAACAACTAATCTTTATTAGAAAAAAAAGAAAAAAAAAATCACTTAACAGCCCACCACTTGCTCAAATTTGCAAAAGACATAATAATGGATAAGAATTTTCTATGTGTGGGAAGTGAAATATTTGTAAATTTCAGTCAATCTCAATCATCCATCAATATTTAATGGTTGAGATTGAATTTTGATTGTCTAGAGTCCACAATAGAATTAAATTTCAACAATTAAAACTAGATGGATGATTAAGATTGAGCAATTTACAAATATATCAAAGATGAATTTAGAGATTTTCTTTAGAACAATGAATAAAACATAAAATAGATAATGTTCAATTAAAAGCATATAATGAAGCAACACAAAAGTATATAAATGCCAACCAAGTGCTGCTAATCCAAGTGAGAATTCTCATATTTATAGTGGGAGGTAGTATGTCCACTTGCCCTATTTAAAATATCACAAAATTATCTCCACCACATGATGTCTTCGACAAGTAATAAGAGCTTTTCCAACTTTACATGGTTACTTTAGTAACTTACCCTGCAAAATATCTGACACACAACAGATTGAGATTCCTCTCTCCTTAATGGGCTGTGCGTTAAGTTCAAAAGTCTTGCAAAGATTTTTCTTGCTCTTTCCTAATGAAAAGGTGATTTTCAAAGTCATTTTACTTGGTATTTTCTTGGCACATTTTCCCTTCATCACTTTCAAACTTGATAAGGGTAAGACATCATAAATAGATTCATACTCTTGGAGATCAAGCAAAGTTTGAAGCAATCAAGATTTAACAAGTCAAAACAAAAAATACACCCTTGATTGCCGACGTAGAGGATTTCCAAACGCCTGAACCAATTAATGCGTGCTTATCTACATCAACTTGTAAATGAGGACTTTTCATACATCTTAATTAGGTCCTCCATGATGAGTTTTTTTACATGAAATTAACTTGGGTACAACTGAATCGTCTAAAATTGTAACTATATCCAATGATTTAAACCCCCAGTGAAAATAGAGAAATTGAAAATGTGCTTAGATTGGTTATAAGAAATAAAATATGTCGGGAGTGGATAGAGAGATCGCAGAGAACATGATTCTAACTGATATGAAATTCAAGCTTCTGAAGCAGAAATTATGTCGACTGCATCAGAAATAGCTACGCCATGAGCTACGTCATTTTTCGGCCAAATGATATTGTTTAGGCCCTCATTTTTATGTTATCCTATTTTAGGGACTAAATTGCATTTTCTTAAAACTCTATGTGCTTATTATTTTATTTTAAAATTTTGCACATGGCTGCCCTACACTATAAATAGGTGTGTAACACCTTCAATTGACAGTTTTACGGTCATAAGAAATTTAGATAAAAAACTTTTGCATTTCCTTTTAGTTTTTGTAATTTCTAAGAGATTTGTGAAAAGTCATTGTTGTTGATTTTGCAATTTCAGCAAATTTTAACTATAATTTGTTCTTGTGTTGATATCTGCTGCTTCAAGGCCCTATTGTATTTGTGTGAAGAATAGTTATTCCTTTTGGGAATTCGTTTTATTTGAATCTATTTCCAATCAATACAACTGTCATCTGCTGAATTTCGCGAAAATAACAATTGTATACTATGCGGTATATTATTGCAAACCATTACGAAGCTCTTATGTCATTCTATGTCATCAATATGAAATTTACATGTTTATTAGTACTTATGTAGGCTAAGTATTCATTCATGTACTGCATTTCCTTTGTATGGGTTTGTAGAATAGTTAGATAATTACAATTCTGTAAATAAAAAACCTTTTATTTCTTTCGAAGTATTATCTGATACTAATAATTTGATGATGGTGCGGTGACAAAAAAACAATAATAAAAGAAACATTATACTTGTTTGTGAGCTTCCTATAAAGGTTTGAAGCAAGAATTTCATCTCTCGAAGATTCAAGAGGTGCCAGTCAACAAATGGAAGAGTGGTTATTTGACTCGAATTGGCCCCTCAAACTTGTAAAGGTAAAGGATTAAGGGCCTATGGTTAAATTGGTGTTGAATCGATTTAGAATAAACATGTTAAAATCATTATTTCCAATATATTTAATGTTATTGAACTTTCCAATAAAAAGCTGAGCGTGACAAATGCCGGCTCAATTTATTAAATTAGAAAAAATAACAAAAAGAAAAAAGAAAAAGAAAAAAGGGGAAAAACATAGTAGTAGCATGAGCCTAGTGAATCGAAAAAACAACCAATAAACTCCTTATGTAGGAGACTAGTTGTCTGGTTTCCTACGGTCACGTTGAACCTGCTCTCTAGTTACAACCATTAAGCTTTTCTTCTTCTGAATCGAGGACTTCGAATTAGAGATGGTAGTAGAATCCATAATCGTATTTCTTGCAAACTTACTTTCAGTAGAGCCAGAGCCCGTACTCTTGGAGGCCAAGGCAATGATAGAGTCTCTGAAAGCTCTCATAGGAGCATTTTTCTTTCTCTCAACTATTTTCTAAGCATTCTCCTTAGCCATCAGTTCTTTCTCATCATTCTCTACAGTGTGAGCCCCTGACTACTC
Organism: Euphorbia schlechtendalii; assembly: GCA_949673415.1. Classification (NCBI taxonomy): domain Eukaryota; kingdom Viridiplantae; phylum Streptophyta; class Magnoliopsida; order Malpighiales; family Euphorbiaceae; genus Euphorbia; species Euphorbia schlechtendalii. The sequence goes on along the minus strand of CATIWQ010058835.1, from coordinate 4,842 downwards.
ACCTTCTGCGGGGTCCTCGATCGTAAACTTTGCTCCTACTCTTTCACCATATCTCCGTAACGCTCATGATAAACATTGTTGATTGGGACTGATGTTGAATCAAGAGATAAATCCGCAGTGAGATCGATACCAATCGGATTATAAAATGAAAAATCCTTGTTTTTATGCCAATTGTCAACCAAAATTTGATCCAAGTCTGATGTTCCGTCAATGTCACCACAAACAGCCTTGTTATCAACAGCCTCTTCATCGGACGAAATCCTATCCATATCAATCAACGAATACTTCGTTGCCTTCTTTCAAAGACTATTCTTGATATTCCGAAAAACCGTTGCTGGTACTAAGCCTTTTAAACTCTCTTTAGATTTTTTTACCTCGGCTTTGTTTGAAGCTCTTCTATACCTACCTCAAGCTACCCCCATGCAGGTTTAGCCTCATCTGGCTTCTTCTTCCCTTGTTTAGCAATCCGACCTTCTAGCTTCTGCAACCGCCTACAATCATAAGCTATGTGACCAACGGAGTTACACATCCAGTAAAAGGGAGGTATAATTTCAAATTTGAAGCTCAAACCAAATTTCAGCCCCCTCCCTCTCCATGCCAACCGTGTTATGTAGATTTGAAGATAAATCAACATTAGCTAGCGCACAAGTAAAATGGCCTAAAGAGCCCTCAATCATTACTTTATCAACTCTGAGAAGAACCTCAAAGAAACTTGTAATTTCACCAAGTATTTGTGCATCCCAATATTCCCATGATAAACCAAGCAATCTCACCCATATTTGTCCATTCGTATTATGTTGTGCTGAGGGGTCGTAGTCCGGTACCTATGGTTGAACTCTAAAGATTCCAGGTTTTAGATTAAGGCTTCCCTTACTCCAAATTTGTTGCTTCATATTAGAAGATGGAAACATGAGATGGTAATACCCTTTACTGATATAAATTATCTTCCACTGCATATTAAATCCCTAAATCCTTGACGATTGAGTTTTTAGCTCATCAACTTTCCATGGCGTAACACCCTTACCAACAACGACTCTGCTAATAAGAGAATTCGTGCATTGCTAGACTCTATTATCATATAACGACTGAGTAATTCTAATTGATTTATACCCCCCCTTTGTCATTGACACAGCATCCGTTCCCAAGGGAACCGGATTTGCACCCCTACACTGAGCGATGTCAGCATACAAAGATTTCTTAGGATTTGAAGCTTGAGGATCTTGAAACCATCCCTTTCCTTGACATTTACTTTCGGAGCAATCAAAGCTATCTTTGTAGATTTGTCTTGCGTAACATAAGCATAAGATATCCTTATAATAGGGTTCAATTTTGTCACCGATTTCTGCAAGTTTGTACCTTGTTGATTGCACTACTAATAAAATGATCAGCTATAAAAGAAACATTAGAATGACTCATGTCCATCTTGAACGAAAAGAATACTAAGAAAATCCAAGAAACAAACCGAATTTTAACCCTAGCTTAATAAAGGTAGATGTGAACCACTAACCAAATCAAGAAGCCGGTAAAGAAACAAGAAGAATCCGTCAAAAATTAAAGCAGAAAAAGTCCTCGATGGCCTATGGAAAGAAAACCCTAGCAGCCATCTTGTATTGTAAGTTGCAACAAGGGTAAGAGAGAACTTGATGCATCCAGTAATCAATATACAAATAAGAAAGCAAAAGATTGCACCGGCATGACTGAAATCTGGCAAACAAAGCGATGGCGACTAGGGGTTTACTAAAACCCTAGCAGAGAAGAATCACATCCCTTAACACTAAAAATAAGATCTATTTTATTATATCAATACTTATTTTACAATTATGAGATCTACACCTTATTTACTATCAACTTAATTGTTATACATTTTATATTAATTAGTACATGGGAGCATTTTCACTTGGGAAATTATGAAATTGAAATTCGAAAAATGAAGATAGAAAAATTTCATTATATAGAGTTTAGAGGGTAGGATTTCACTTGGCACTTCCTTGTGGTTTTTCATTGCGTGGTCTCAATGGAGGTGAAGGAATAATTTCATTTTTGAAGGCACTTAAAGCACATACAATCATCTTGTAGTATGCATCTGTCTCTGTTGGTTTGTCTTCAAGTGTATGAGGGAGAATTTACATTTTGTTATTTATGATGTTTTTAACTTTCCGAATTTACTACTATCATATAACTCACTCTTCTTTGATCTCACCTTGAGATCAAGGGTTTTGTACCTTTTCATTTATATTAATATAATTAAGTGTGTGTGTGTGTGTGTTTTGGGGGGGGGGTAGTTTAGAGGAGTGAGGAAGGGCAGCATCCCCCCATGGTGTGTCTGTCCTGTGTGTGCTCATTTGAGGTGTTATGTAAGGTGGATCACTAAGGGTTGTAACATCACCCTCGCTCTTTTATTCCTGTCCCCTTCTTAAAAAGGATTTAAGAGGTAACTTTTTAACATTAAACAATAAAAACTTATCTAGTAATCGCTCATTAACTCGTTCTATATTATTGGTCAACGCGTTTTAATAAGTCATTTATATAGTAGATTTTTAATATCAATTGGTTTAAGTTCTTTTTGTCTCGGATCGAGTTTGACAACATTGGGTGATAGTGCTCTCTTTGTTTCTAAATAAAGTATTTTCTTTTTTTTTCTCAATTTGTTCGCTTTTATTTTTTATATATGCCATTTTTGTCGAGCTAACATAATTATTTAGTTTATATAAAATATTTACAAAAAAACTAATTTAAAAAATTACAATTTTTCAAAACTTATTTACAGAATCTCTTTTTATGTTAGAAATATACTAGAAATATGTTAGATTTTATTAGAAACTTGGTAAATTACTTATATGTATTATACGAGATTTCTAGTCAATGCATTTCAACTCAAAAATCTGTTGGAAATTTGTTAGAAGCCTACATTAGTGTAGAAATGGTTTATACGGACGCACCATTCACGACGGTTTAATTAAAAACCGTTGGAAAAAGCATAATATAGTTAGAGGTTAATGGTCAATACGGACGGTCCACATTGCTTTATATGTAATCATCAATACGGACAGTTCTTTGACTAGAACGTCCGTATTGTTATTCATTTAGAAACACGGACGGTTCCATGTTATGAACCATTCGTATTTCTCAGTTTTAATATGAAAATTCTACAGTACATTTATATGTACCATAATGTATTATAACTTTATCTTTTTTATTTTTCTTTTCCAAATAATACAATTTGGCATCTTAATTATTTAGGGAATTTGTCAATTATGACCTCTCCCGTCAAAACTATTTCGCTCAAAGGTTTGACCCTTAATTTAAATGGGTCAAAACTTTTCATTAATTACTTTTTGTACGTTCCTTTCTTCCTTTTATCTTCTGTACATTTTTTGAGTTTTATTATTTAACATCCTCTCACGATTTCTCAACTGCTTCTCTTCTAAGTGTTTGTTCTTGCGATTTCTCAGATTTCAATTCTCTACGATACGATTTCCAACTTTAACTGCTTCTCAACAACTCGTTCTTCATAATCTGTGTTACGGGTTGTTATTTAATCCTTTGAATCTCTTTCTAATAGAATTTTCACCACAATCTTTCATTTTTTCTCAATTTTTTATTCCTGTTTCCGATAGTTATGCCACCTAAACTTCTTCTCAAAACAAGAGTTTGGTTGTTCATAAGAAGGTCCGGAAGGTAACAAAACCTTCTACGAAATCTACTTCAAGCGTTTCGAAAGAGAGTTTGGTTGTTCATTACTAGTTTTTTACTAGCCAAATACCAGCAGTATACCAGCATAATACTAGTTACAAACTAGAATTTTTCCAAAATGCAGAAACTTAATCATTAGTAGCTGAATACTAGCTGCATACTAGATAAATACCAGTTGGGCATTTTTTAACTAATTTGTGCAGAATGAAAGCTTAAAAAAATTTCATTAATAGGTGTTTACTAGCCAAATACCAGTAGTATACCAGCATAATACCAGTTACAAACTAGAATTTTCTAAAATACAAAAACTTGATCATTAGTAGCTGAATACTAGCTGCATACTAGATAAATACCAATTGGACATTTTTTAACTAGTTTTGTGCATAATGAAAGCTTAAAAAATGTCATTACTAGTTGTTTACTAGCCAAATGTCAATACTAGTTGTTTACTAACCAAATACCAGCAGTATACCAGCATAATACCAGTTACAAACTAGAATTTTTCTAAAATGCAGAAACTTGATCATTATTAGCTGAATACTAGCTGCATACTAGATAAATACCAGTTGGACATTTTTTAACTAGTTTGTGCAAATGAAAGCTTAAAAAAATGTCATTACTAGTTATTTACTAGTCAAATACCAGCAGTATACCAGCATAATACCAGTTACAAACTAGAATTTTTCTAAAATGCAAAATCTTGATAATTAGTAGCTGAATATTAGCTGCATACTAGATAAATACCAGTTGGATATTTTTTAACTAGTTTGTGCATAATGAAAGCTTAAAAAAATGTCATTACTAGTTGTTTACTAGCCAAATACCAGCATAATACCAGTTACAAACTAGAATTTTTCTAAAATGCAGAAACTTGATCATTAGTAGTTGAATACTAGCTGCATACTAGATAAATACCAGTTGGACATTTTTTAATTAGTTTTGTGCAGAATGAAAGCTTAAAAAATATCATTACTAGTTGTTTACTAGCCAAATACCAGCATAATACCAGTTACAAACTAGAATTTTTCTAAAATGCAGAAACTTGATCATTAGTAGCTGAATACTAGCTGCATACTAGATAAATACCAGTTGAACATTTTTTAACTAGTTTGTGCAGAATGAAAGATTAAAAAAATGTCATTACTAGTT
>CATIWQ010058793.1:0-19125 GCA_949673415.1 Euphorbia schlechtendalii | reverse complement strand
ACATAGACATATCATAAACTTCGAAATAGAAAGTATAAGTAGAAAGCAAAGCAAAGTTGTAAGGTATGCAAGTGAAAGCTAAAGTTGATCAAACCGTATCCACTCTTTAATGGGAGTCGTCAATTCCCGTAATTCCTACGTCTGCTTTGAATTCAGTCTTGGCCCATACAGAACCTCCGCTAGGATGCTATTCCTTGCGAATATCGAACAAACGAATATTGAAGAACGAAAACTTTTATTGATAAGTGATTTGCAAGTACACTTATACAACAATCGCTCTAGAATATGGAGAAATCTAGTGATCGAAACAAGGATTCGAATCATTTAAACATTTTCTCGCTAACGCTTATTTACGTAGCGAACTCTCTATCTATACACACTATATCTCTCTAATTGCACTCTAATATTTTCCTCTCTGGTGGTGCATAAAATTGAAGAGGATTGGAACCCTATTTATAGAGTTTGAATGGTTGCGTCTATCCAAACGAAGGGTTGTGTCCATTGGTGAAAGATTTCATCTCTTCATTGTGATTGTTTGAGAAGCTTTGATATAATCCACAATGGATAAGCACCTTTTCATGATTGGTTAGCTCCTGATAGGTGTCTATTCGTTGGTAGTTGATGGCGGTTGATCATGCTTATCTGGCGGTTGTTAGTTAAAAAGATAATACCAGAAAACTGTCCATATCGCGACCGCGATATACATGTCGCGACTGTGAATCTTTGATTGGAAATCTTCTATTTCTGAAGTAAACAAGTCGTGACCGCGAATGATTATCGTGACCGTGAATTGAGTTTTACTCAAAATTCTTCTTGTAACTTCACCGATCTTCGACAGCTTCGATCCTAAGCCAAATCTTCAAGTTCCACGCATCATTTTGCACCTTTTTTTACTCTTTTTTCATAGAAATCCACTTTAGCTCATTTTACTCCCAAGATTTACCTAGTATCTGCATTTGCATCAAAAACAATTACATACCACGTGAAATCTTTTATATGAAGTATAAAAATGACTAAAACTACAGTGTTTATTATATAAAATTTATATGATAATAAGTGTAATTATACACTTATCACATTCTCAACAAATTCTTTCACAAACCATTGTACCTTATATTCCACTCAAATCAATTCCTTCTTCTGTGAATATTCCTACACCCTCTTCTTCTTCTAACCCATCCACAACCCACCTTAACCCCTTTGGTTAGGGAAGTTCCTAATATTGAGAACTACGCTCAATAAGGAAAGGTAAGTGATCAAAAGGCTGAGGTAAATTTTACAACCCGTGAAGCACCTGAATCTAGTAGAAAGCCAGAAATTGCTGAAACATCATTCCTCGCTCAGCTTCATGAGTTAGCTAGAAAGCAACTTCCAATGCTCAGGACTGATGCTGAGTTAGATGGAGTATTAAGCAAATTGCTACTGACTCAAGAATTGACGGACTTATCATTTAGGCCCAAGGTAAAATTTCCTGAATTCGAATAGCACACAAGTATGTCTAGTGAATCTCTATACTTTAATGAGTTTGCGAGGATCCAAGGTAGCTTGTTGGCTATTCGAAATCACTTGGCAAAAGAGAATTCCAAGAGCTTAGTTGATAAGATGGCATTTATCCTGAATGGGTTAATGGAGTCTACAGCCTAGCTTGGGGTAGGTACTGCATCTATCCCCACGTCTATTATGTTAGCAACGTTGTCGCAGGAAAAATAAAGGGTAGTGTGGATGCTACTACTGAGTAGATGGGTCTCTTTAGTATTAACATGGCTACTCAAGAGACATAGATCCATGAACTCAGAAAGGAACAAGCCAAAATAAAGAGGCTCAACGATGTTAAGATTGAAGACTTCACCACTGACGTGACAAGCACAAAGGACATTGGCCATAGCTTTGCAAAGCTTGTGGAGCAAGAGTCCAAGCTCCTCCTTGTCCATGATAAAAAGCAAGACGTCATCTTGAAGCTGCTAAAGAACATCTCATCAAAGCTGGATAAGGCCCCTATCATTAATCTGGATCCTCTCAACAACAAAATGGACAATACCCAAAGGGATATCATATATCACATCACGGACAAATACTCTTCTTCACAAAAATTCCTTATCTTCGCGATGGGAAAAATATTTCTAGATATACCTATGCCTAGTGCGCCTCCAAGTGAGCCTCTCGGCCCAGAGACTGGAATGACAATCCATGCCAAGCTCAATGTCTTAAAATCCAAAGTGGAGGATATGCCGCAGAAGATTGATGCCCTACTGAGATTGGGAGAGATAGATGGCAAAGCCATAGAGTACACCTCTAAAACCATTGCCGCCATCTACGCAAAGATCTATGACATTGAATCTCAGCTGAAGATTGCACTGACAACAACGGACTTCCAGGCTTATTGCAGTACTTTCAACAGTTTGAGAGTCAAGGTTTTGACCAGATTGCCCATCTCTCAAGGTGTCATCATCTATTACTGAGTGAGCTGAATGATCAAGAATTCCTCTCTGCTAAGGGCAAGGAGCAACTCGAACAAGAGATTCCCTTGCAATCATTGGCCAGCAAGAGAGCTTCCAAGCTACCCTTGATGCCTTTAATGTCTACCTAAATCAAATTGTTTAAGGCCAGATAGCAAAGGGGGAGAAGGTAGCTGAAGATGCTATCAAAATGGCAAATCTAAACAAGGGATCTTTTTTAAGGCATAGGGATCCATAGCAAAGAGCAATAGCAAATCAGGACAAGCAAAGGAAGCATGGATCCTCTTCTTCCTCAACTCATAAAGTTTAAGCTAGTCTCTATGTGGTCGTTTAGAAAACTTGTAATAGGGCTTAATGTAATCTTAGTTCAGAACATATACTATGAATTGACTAAGTTTCTTTATATAATTAATAAAACACAAGTTTCTGGCCTCTAGTTAAGATCTTCTCAACTTTTGTTGTCAAGTATATTTTCTGCTGTATATCTAACATGTCAGCATAAGAAATATATAACAAACCCAGACTTGAAGATAAGCTGAAGTAAGACAAAGTCCCAAATCAAAGAAGATATCCTCTAAGTATGGGGGAGTTGAGCTGCTTAAAGAAAAGACTCACTCAGTATGGGGGAGTTCAAGCTGACTAAGGGAAGTCACTCAGCACAAGGGAGCTCTTACTTTGCTTTCAGGTATTCTGACAACTTTAAACTATCTAATCAATTATCTTCTTCTACTACCTAGTCTGCTATCTATCCAAAATGGGGGAGATTGTAGAAACCAAGTTAATAGTACTTCACAGTACTTAAAAGTTTTGGAGATAGCAATCTATATAGGATAGTGAAAGTTAATTGAGCACTAAGAATACTCTTATTCAGTTGAAGCTAACTTGAGAATGTTTAAAGGATAAACAGCACAGTTATGCTGAGTAACTATTTAAAGTATGACTTAGTGTAGGAAAAGCTAAGTCTGTGCTGAGTACTATATAGTTTAGGTTTGTCATCACTCAGCACATGTTGAGTTCCACTTTTACTTATCTAAAAGTAATAATATTGCGATGCATTATATTATCATGACACGTATGCTACTAACAACGTTTGTGAAGGAACAAAATATTCTTATGTTATATTTCAGGAAGAAAAAGGCACTGAAATTTAGAAAGATTCTTGTGGTCCCCACATCATTAAACGTGGTTGTACGAAGTGTCAGAGATTCCTTATTTGAATCAAAGAATAAGGAATGATTCCGTGAATTGTGTCACGTAGCAAATATCTCCACGCACATCTCGCAATGTCAACAAGGTCATCCAACAGAAAGACTCTACGTTGCCTTTAGCATGAATCTCTCAAAGATCCAGATTACTTGAAGACACGAGAATTTTTTAATGGAAACAAATCACGTCTCAACTTTCAATTCCTATCTCTAAAAGTTCTGAAATATATCTCCAACGAGAAGATTCGAAAGATTAATTGAGATGAGAAATTGAAGATCTGCAATATCCTCAAAGTTTACAATGGCTACTTCTCAGAGATTTAACATATAAATAGAAGACTGAAGCAGACATTCAAACTTGGTGAATCACCTTGAATTTTCTAAGAGCAAGTCTCTGCGAAAACTTCCCTGCTTTCCAAGAAATTCACAAGCAAGCAATCTGCAAACAATCAATAGTTCTACCTGTTTGTAATCAAAAGAATGACTCATAGGATTAACTGTGTAAGGATTCAACATATTATAAGTTTAATTCAGATTGTTAATTGTACTAATATCTTGAGTGTCGGTTTGGGAAGGATACCCAAACTGAGTTGGTTGATAGTTAGAAAGGATGAACTTTCTGTGATAGAGTCTACCCACTATAAAGGCTTCTCCGCCTATTGAAGTATGAATCACTAGTGGATTAAAGCTCGAAGATGGTATCCGGGGACTGGAGGTAGGCTAGGGGCCGAACCAGGATAAAATCTCAGGTGTAATCGTTCTAACTCTAAGCGATTAGCTTCATCAGCTTCTTGCTCGTACATCTCTCTCATATTATTTTTTTCTTGTCATCTAACTCGTACTGAGTAAGTTTTACTTAGTTAAAGGTTGAAGATAAACTATGCCAGCTAAGCTCAGTAGTTTATACGTTTTTATATTGCACTCAGCAAGCATACTCAGCACACATATATAAACTATACTGGGTAAACGTTTATCAGAAAGAAAATTAAAAGTAACCCAGTTTACGCATTCACCCTCCCCCCCTCTGCTAGTATTATTAGCTTGTTTACAGACCAATAGATCTGTGACATTAAATCTTAGATGAAGATTACACTTATAGCAACGAACTTCTAGGGTTTACTACAGGGCTTTCAATAGTTTACGAGTCAAGATTTTGACCAGATTGCCCATCTCTCAAGGTGTCATCATCTACTGCTGAGTGAGCTGAATGATCAAGAATTCCTCTCTGCTAAGGGTAAGGAGAAACTCAAGTAAGAGATTTCCCCTACCATCATTGGCAATTAAGAGAGCTTCCAAGCTGCCCTCGATGCCTTTAATGTTTGCCTAGATCAAATTATTCAAAGCTAGATAGCAAAGGGGGAGAAGGTAGCTAAAGATGATATTAGAATGGCAAATCTTAACAAGGGATCTCTTCCAAGGCACAGGGATCCACAGCAAAGAGCAAGAGCAAATTAGGATAAGCAAAGGAAGCACGGATCTTCTTCTTCCTCAGTTCATAAGGACTAGGCTAGTTTTCATGTAGTTGGATAGAAAACTTGTAATAGGGCTTAATGTAATCTTAGTTCTGGACATATATTATGAAATGACTAAGTTTCCTCATATAATTAATAAAGCACAAGTTTTCGCCTCAAGTTAAGATCTTCTTAACTTTTATAATTAAGTATATTTTCTGTTGTACGTCTAACATGTCAATACAGGAAAATATACAAGAGACCAAAACTTTTAAAGGATAAACAGCTCAGTTATGCTAAGTAACTATTTAAAGTATAACTTAATGCAGGAAAAGCCAAGTATATAGTTTAGATATATCATCACTCATCACATGCTGAGTTCTGCCTTTATTTATCTAAAGGTAATAATATTGTGAAGTATATAACTATCATGTCACGTATGCTACTAAAAATGTTTGTAAAGAAACAGAATATTCCTTAGTTACATTTCATGAGAAAAGGAGTTGAAATTAAGAAAGATTCCTATGGTCCTCACATCATTAAATGTGCCTGTACGGAATGTCAGAGATTCCTTACCTGAATCAAAGAATAAGGAATGATTCTGTTAATTTCGTCACGTCTCCAATATCTCCGCACATATCTCACAACGTCATCAAGGTCATCCAATAAAAAGACTCCACATTGCATTTAGCGTGTATCTCTCAAAGATCCAAATTGCTTGAAGATAAACGAGAATTTGTTAATGGAAACAAATCACGTTTCAACATTCAAATTCCTATCTCTAAACATCCTGAAATCTATCTCCAACGGAATATTCAAAAGATTAATTGAGATGCGAAATTGAAGATCTACGATATCCTTAGAGTTTTCAATTGCTACTTCTCAGAGACTCAACGTATAAATAGAAGACTAAAGCAGATGTTGGAATTTGGTGAATCACCTTGAATTTCCTAAGAGCAAAACTCTGCGAAAATCTTCTCTGCTTTTTAAGAAATTCACAAGCAAGCAATCTGCAAATGATCAACAGCTCTATCTATTTGTAATAGAGAGAATCAATCATAGGATTAATTGTGTAAGGATTCAATGTGTTAGAAGTTGAATTCAGTTCATTTATTTCATTAATATCTTGAGTGTCAGTTTGGGAAGGGTACCCAAACTAAGTTGAGTGGTAGTTAGAAAGGAGGAACTTTCTATAATAGAGTCTACCCATTGTAAAGGCTTCGCCACCTATTGAAGGAACGAATCACTAGTGGATTAAAGCTCGAAGACGGTATCCGAGGACTAGAGGTAGGCTAGGGACTGAACTAGGATAAAATCTCAAGTGTAATCATTTTAACTCTGTTCATACATCTCTCTCATCTTATTTATTGGCTTGCTATCCAACTTGTACTGAGTAAGTTTTACTCAGTTAAGGGTTGAAGATAAACTGTGCCAGCTGAGCTGAGCAGTTTATACGTTTTTATATTGCACTCAGCACTCATATAGAAACTGTACTTGGTAAACATCAATTTAAAAAGGGATCAAAAGTAACCCAGTTTACGCATTCACCCCCCCCCCTTTTCTGGTGTTATTAGCATTTTTACGAACCATCAGAAATGATTATGATATATTAGTCAGAGCATGTTCCCTTAGAGTTAATAATTCCTAATAGCCCGGAATTATTATTTCATAATCATATCCATCATATAAGAACTAGACTAGGGCGAGACTAATGGCACTAATGAAATCCTTAAAACTATATTAAGGCGGAAAAATGTCTTCTCGTAATAAGTCAAGATACGAGCCTTATTAACGGATGTAAGCACATGTACAATATAACTTCCTTTAACACATGCTTAGTCATGAGACTAGACGGGGTTAGTGCCTTAACCAAAGAGGGTTAGTTATCCATATTATTAAAGCTAATGCTAAATTGGAGACACATTTAAGGAGTCATACAATTGGGTATGCAAGTCTCGAGAAAGAGAACTCAAATAGATTAGCAATTGCAAGAGATGTAAATGGATAGGTTCCAACCATGATTATATTATTATGACTTGACATGTGATAGTGCTCACTAAGTTTCGACTCTAATAACTCCTAGGATTTTTTTATTTAATAATGAAGCCAAAAACCTTATCTCCCACTTTCCTACCGATAAGATATAAGTTCAAAATACGAACATGTGTTGTTAATACCGCTTATCTAAATAGAAAAATGGTGACCACTGCAAGTATACTATTACGATGTAGTTTTAAAAGATATCGATCCCACAGGGAAGGACTGGCTCTAAAGATCAACAAGAAAAATGGAATAAAAAAAATAAAATATTTTTGGATTTTAGTTGGGAGGATTAGAATGAAGAATGGATAGATATGTGTATGGAAGATTGGAGATTCTAAATATATAGATTTTTCCTACGAAATAAGTATAGTAAAGAAAACATGCTAGTTCAACAAAGTTATTACGTTCACTAGACTAATTTAACATAATCGGTTCTAGACACTCAGATGTTCAATGATTCACCGCAGAGCAACACATGAAATGACTTTTCTAAATCTAGTGCAAACAAATTAAGATGATTATATAAACCTGGATAAAAATATTACTATGCTTAGTATAGGTCACTCTCACACAGCCACATTTAGAAAGTTATCATTCCAAAAGTGTTGGCTCACTAAACATCGTTAAAATCACAGATACAGTGATTATACACAATCTCGTTAACCCCGAAACTACTTTTAAAGTTAACTCAAAGGCATATAACTTGATTAATATAAAAGACTCAACATGAAATACGCATTATGACATATAGATATATCATAAACTTCGAAATAGAATGTATAAGTAGAAAGCAAAGCAAAGTTTATCAAACCGTAACCACTCTTTAATGGGAATCATCAATTCCTGTAATTCCTACGTCTGCTTTGAATTCGATCTTGGCCCATACAGAACCTCCGCTAGGATGCTATTCTTTGTGAATATTGAACAAATGAATGTTGAAGAATGAAAACTTTTACTGATAAGTGATTTGCAAGTACACTTATACAACAATCGCTCGAATATGTAGAGAAATCTAGTGATCGAAACAAGGATTCGAATCACTTAAACATTTTCTCGCTAACACTTATGAACGTAGTGAAAACTAAACAATTTCACTCTCTATCTACGCACACACTATATCTCTCACTTTTTCTAATTCCAATGCCACACCATTCTATGAAATTTGTAAGGTTTGGAGCCCTATTTATAAAGTTTGAAAGGTTTCGTCTGTCCAAACGAAGAGTTGTGTCCATTGGCGAAAGATTGCATCACTTCATTGTGATTGATTGAGAAACTTTAGTCTTGTCCATAATGGATAGGCATCTATTCATGATTGGTTGACTTCTAATAAGTGTCTTTTCATTGGCAGTTGATGGCGATTGATGGCGGTTGGTCATTCTTATCTGACGGTTGGTAGTTAAGAAGATTCGACCAAAAAATCATCCAAGTCATGATCGCTATATACTAGTCGTGACCATGAATCTTTGTTGGACAATTTTCTACTTCTGAAGTGTATCAAGTTGCGACCGTGAATTGTTGTCACGACCGTGAATTGTGTTTTTCTTCAGAATTCTTCTTGTAACTTCACTGATCTTCGACAGCTTCAATCCTAAGCCAAATCTTTAAGTTCCACGCATCTTTTCGCACCTTTTTCACTCCTTTTACATAGAATTCCACTTTAGATCATTTTACTCCCAAGATTTACCTAGTATCTGCATTTGCACCAAAAACAACTACATACCATGTGAAATCTTTTATATGAAGTATAAAAATGACTTAAACTATAGTGTTTTGTGTGTAAAATTTTATTGATAATAAGTGTAATTATACACTTATCACTTGTGACTTGTTCCGGTTTTACAATAGTGACTATTACAATACACTCCTTCTATTAGGTTAAGTATTATCTAGCTTATTGAGCTTGGATAAAGTGTTAGTTCATGTAATAACCGTAGCTATGTTGGGGTTAGACTTGTTCATGAAGAACACCACTCACCATAATGTATCAAGATTGAATGGAAACCCGTTCTATCAATCTTATACTCTAATCAGAGGTTTATAAGTGTCTCTCTTTAGCAAGAGGCCTTAAGGTACAATTCCCATTATATAACTCTATCAGGAACGATGAATCCCATCTTAACTACTCGGCTTACGAATGAGTGATCATCACTATACTCGTAATCACCCATATCATCCTAATCACTTGGGTATGAATAAGTATGACCCAAAGTATAACAACTCCTACATAAGGTAATCAGTATCTCAGGTCTTAGGATACTTATACTGCTACTGCAATAAGACATAACACCAACACATTGATATAATTATTTCTGAGTGTCTGTCTTATAGCAGTCTCTAATGTATTACCCGAATACATTCATGTGTTAACTCAAGGTACCACCTGCAATTCTCACACCACATAGCTCCCACTATCCTTGCACTTTCATGGTATGAAGTAGTCATGGAGTTTTCCTTATCAATGAACATATATAATAACACATATATATGATACCATCAAGATACATAATTTAAATGAACATTGATATACATAAAGATGCCTTTATTATTGATAACAATAATCTAAAAATTGTTTATACATTATATGTAATAAAGATATATTACCCTAATTGCCTCTAGGGCATGCATCTTGTCTAAAAATCTCCCACTAGCACTAGAGCTAGTTGCCCATGTGCTTCATACCATACTAGTTAACATGTTGGTCATGTTTAACCTGAGTCAATGGTTTCGTTAGTCCATCCGATAGATTCTAATTCGTAGGGATCTATTGTAAGCTTATATCCTTTTTATCTACTATCTCCTAAATGAGATGATATTTTTTGAGTACATGTCCATTTCTCTAACGAGATCGTGGTTTCTTTGCTTGAGCAATAGCCCCATTGTTATTGCAATAAACCGCTATTAGATTTACAATGCTAGACACCCCACTAAGATCACCATTAGTGTGCACTGGCCTGGGCCAACGCATGCTAGTGAGAAGCAAGCTCGCTAACAACCGATAAGTTGTACACAGCCCGCGTATGCAAGTTGTGGGCGGGTCAACATGCGAAGTTTAGGGCTCTATGCGAAAGACCCGTTTGTGGGATAGGTATTTTCCCTATTCCACATTGGAAGAAAGGGGAACTTTCGACTCCCTTTCTCCCTATATATAGCCTCCTTTCTGCTCCTTTTTAAATTACTTCAACTCAGCCTTCATTCTAAGTTTGACATCTTTTCTTTGTAAGATTTTTGTGAGATCTTCCACGAGTTTCTCCAACGTCGCAAGAATTATTTTGAAGAGAGCTTTCTTAGTAATATTTCGGGTTGGTCTTCGAGCTGTCTAGCAGCTATTGTTTGTTAATGGGTTCTTCCTCAATGGGAGGTTTTGGTTAGTGATGATCCGTGTGGATTAATTGTAGAGGCTATCCAAGATTAGAAGCTAATGCTAATGCAGGTCTACCGAATTACTCTAAGGGAATGCCGCATCAAAGGAAGTTATGTGTAAATTGATAATGCCCTTCACGTAGATGATAGGTTTCTTTTAATAAGTTTTATAAACCTATATGCATCTATGGAACGTTCAACTTAGATTATAACAATCATGGCATGCTTAGGAGATCCTTTGGCTCATCATCTTCCATAAGGAAGTTATGCTTATCATCAATGATGAAATAGCCGTAACTCTTTGGAATGATGGGAGCCTAACCTGACCTACGCAATGTCATTTTCATATAGGCTATTCCATGCTTACACTTTCTTGTGTAACAGGTGTAGGAACAATCATTTGATTGTTTGTTTGATCATCTTGAGTACCTAGCTCAAGATTGCTCCCACTAGCTTTCGCAAGTATATGCTCCTTCTCGAGGAATTGAGCATTCCTAGAAATAAGAACCGTTTGTTCTTTATGATCATAAAAGATCTAACCCATAGTCTCCTTACGTTAACCTATAAACAAACACATGTCAGACTTAGCATCTAACTTATCTGAACTTGTCCTTTTTATATAAGCAGGACATCCCCAAACTCTTAGGTGAGAAAGAATAGGTTTCTTATAATACCACATTTCATACGGTGTTTAATCAATCGATTTTGAGGGCATTCTGTTTACAATATGCATAACCCCAAAAGGATATGCTGAGTTCTACTTGGCTCATCATGGACAGAACCATATCGAGTAGGGTTTGATTTCTCCTTTTTTACACTCCATTGTGTTGGGGTGTATAAGAAGTTGTCCATTGGGATAACATACCATTATCCCTTAGATAATCTTAAAACTAATCTTCGATAAAAGTTATGAAGTAGGCAAAACCTTCATGTTTCTTAACACTCATTAGATCACATACATTGGAATGTATTATTTCCAAAGTACTTGTTGCACGCTGACCCTTTCCTTTGAAAGCTTTCTTATCAATCTTTCCGTTTAAACAAGGTTCACACGCCCATAGGATTCCCATTCCATTGGGCCCAAGTCACTACATTTTTGTAACTTAGTTAAGCGAGTCTCATTTATATGGCGTAGATGAAAATGCCATTAGTATGAAGATTTCTCATTATCTAACTTTGATTTCCTAACAATGTTCATATTTAGAATTTCAGTTTTAGCATCTAAAACATAAATTCCATCAACACATTTTAAACAAGCATAAAGAAAATTAATATGTCAAATTTGACAATTAATATTAGAAAATAAAATCTCAAATCCATTTGTTGCTAAACGTGCAACAGAAACAATATTCTTAATGACAGCAAGAATATAATAGAAATTGCTCAAAACTAAACTAGGCGACTAGGCAAATGAAGGCTATATGTCCCTATAGCTATTACAACAACCCTTGTTCCATTTCCAACTCTTCAATCCATATCCCTCTTTGCAAGCCTCCTATTGTTCCCCAATCCCTTCATAGAAGTATAAATATGAGTACCACAACAGGAAATGTGGAGAAACTCTCTATCATGAACATACATGAAGTAGATGCCTCACTTCGCCTCTTCTTCACTTATTAAGAAATCTTAAACTTAGAATCCTTCTTCTAATGGCCTACCTTGTCATATCGGAAGTAGATATTTGCAGTTCCTTTCACACTTTTCTTCTTCTAACTAATTTTCTTCTAGGCACTCAGACCCTTTCCAAAACAGGACCCACCCTTGGAAGGTTTGGTTTTCTCTATAGGAAGTAAAGCCTTTGGATTCTTTCGAATCTTAGGCTCTACTATTTTCAACATGTTGACCAACTCAGGCAGTGTGGCATCAATCTAGTTCATATAATAATAAGTCACAAATTGTGCGTATAAATCAATCAATGAAGCAAGAATCAAATCCACACATAATTAGTGATACATCATGAAACCCGGATGAGTCAGCTTCTCTATTTAACCTAATAGTTTAAGAGCATGTTGTGGTGCTGAAGTGCCAGCTTGCATCTTCTTTTTGAATAAGAGTTTTGATGTTTTAAACCTCTTGGACATGACCTGCTCTGAGAAGAGCTCACGAAGATGGAGAATCATGGTATCTAAGTCCATGTTCTCATGATGTTTTTAAAGCTCAAAATTCATTGTTGCTAACATTATGTATGCTGCCATATCACGATCCTTTATGTGCTTCTCCCATGCCTCATGTTCATTGGAATTAGTATCAAGTTCGTCAGGGAGGGGCTCATCTAAAACATAAGCAATTTGAACAATCTAGTTTGTTGTCAAGAATTGGGCGAATGTTTATGTTTGGATTCATTGTTCAACATAGATATAAGATAGTATTGTTTAGACATTAGTATATGTACATGCATTTTATATAAGGTCTTTAATTAAACACATATTTCCTACTATTTTTATTGGCATTCAAATAGCCCCTTCTATTGAATTGGGAAAATTTGTTCTAACCAATTTTCCATAATAGTTAGCATCCATAGTCAGTAATTATAACCCCCAATATAGCAGGTCAAGCCATAACAAACAACTATGGTTGGAACCCGTCCATTTGCATTCCATATAATTGCTACTACATTTGAGTTCTCTTTCTCAAGATGTGGGTACCTAATTTTACGACTCCTCAAATATGTCTCCAATCTGGCATTAGCTCCACTAACATGATAATTAACCCATTTTGGTTAAGACATTAACCCCATCTAGTCTCATGACCAAACACATATTAAGGGAAAGCATTTTGTACATGTCTTTACATCAGTTAATAAGGTTTGTATAACAACTTATAACGGGAAGACAATTTACAACCTTAATATTGTTGTAGAGATTTTATTGGTGCAGTTGGTGTTGCCCTAGTCTAGGTCTTATACGATGGATATGATGATGATAATAATAATATAGGGCTATTTGTAATTATTAATCTAATGGACCATGCTCAAGACTGATACATCATAATCATTCCATTATGCCAAGACTCCGCATAGCATGCAAAACAAATAAGGTCCATGTTTAAGTTCTTGCACCTATGTTTATAAATTTTAATTTAACAACTTAAACCGCGGTTGTAAAACCATATATAGAATCCAATTCTCATACTAGAAATCAACTAAGTCATTAAAGTCTCTTGAGTACACTCGAACCTAATACCGATGGAGAGGCCCCCTTTAACTGAATGAGCAGCCAAGTCCAATCCTTGGGAAAATAACCACGGGCACTTTGATTCATTGTACCATAAACAATTATGATTTACAAATTTCATTCTTTTAATCGAGTGAAGTACCGGACGACCCTCAATTTAAATCATTTACACGTGTGGTATAACATTTGTAATTTATATGATAATAACCTAGATTAAGTTTGTGCAAAACCTAAATCTAGTTATCACATCATTTCTTATAATAGGAATTGAAACCTAAGTCATGCATGGCATACTTTCATCAATTCATTGAAAATATCATTCAAAATATTATCATCAATCATGCATAGCATAAGGCAGGCTCTGATACCATTGTTGGTTAATTAAGACAGTAATTGAACATGTAAACTTGCAAGGTAAATTTTAAAACTTAAAATTAACCCTAAAGGATTTCCTAAGCATGCCATGATTGATATAATCTAAGTTAAAATGCTCCATAGATGCTCATATGTTTATAAAACTTAATAACAGAAACCTACCTTTTAAGTAAAGAGCATTACTAGTTGATGCGTGCCTTCCCTTTGGTGAGGCGCTCCCTTAGAACAAATGGACAGAACTTCACTACCACTAGCCTCTAAAATAGGATAACCTCTATGATTGATCCACACAAATCCCGATCGACCAAAACCTCCCATTGAGGAAGAACTTGTTGGTAGATATCAACTGCTAGACCAGTCGAAGACTAACCGAAAAATATAACTTAGAAGGCCCTCTTTAAAACATGAATGATCTTTAAAAAGAATTATTGTGAAGATAGAGAAACTCGTAGAGGATCTTGCAAAAAGCTCTCAAAGAAAAGATATCAAAACTCAAAAGGAAGACTGAGTTGAAGTGAGTAACAAAGGAGGAGGCTATTTGTAGGGAGGAGGGGAGCTGAATGCTCCCCTTTTTAGCAATGTGGCATGGGAAAAATACTCATCCCACATATGGGTCACATGCGTAGAGCCCTAGGCTCACAGGTTGACCCGCGCACACAGCCCGAGCTTGCGGGCTGTCCCACAAGCCTACCATGTGGGCATGCTGCACGCTAGCTTGCGTTGGTCTTGTTCCAGAGCATGCGAGTGGCCCGTGAGATACATATTTTAAATAAACATTGTTAAAAAATAAAGATACCATTATTATTAATAACAATAACCTGAAATTATTTGTACATTATACTTATAAAGATATATCACCATAATTGCCTATAGGGTATAAATCATGTCTAATAGCTTGTACGCAATCCAAAACCATCTTGCGAAGGATAGCACTAAGAGCTTGGCGGATAAGATGGTGCTGATTCTAACTAGACTTTATGATTCTGCAGCTCTACTCAATGTGGCTATCTCTTCTATTCCCATGTCTATTGTTATTGCCAATGCAGTAGCGGGAAAGATAAAGGGTAACATAGACATTGCTATAGAGTAGCTGAGTAGTTTGAATACCATTCTAGCAACTGAAGCTAATTTAGTTTCATAAGTTTGGTGAAGAACATGCCAAGAATAAGAGGAGCACTTGATAATAAGATAAGGGAGCTGTCTAAGAAATTATATATAAATAAGGATCTTGACACAACATGTGCAAACTGTTAGAGAATATATCCAAGCTGATGGCTAGATATGATAAGAAAGTTGATAATGTCATCAAAATAGTTGACTAGGATGCGAAAAAAATGGAGAAACCTAAGTTGAACCTTGATGCTCTTAGAGAAAAGCTTGACTCAACCTACAAGGTCATTAATGATAATATTGATAATTCCATAAGGAAAGCGTAGAAATCTCTCCTGGAAGAAATGTGCAAACTCTTTCCTGAGAAAACTGAGTCTCTAGACCTAAAAAAATTATCTCTCAATGCACAAGAAATTGAATGACCTTAAGGACCATCTTCATGACATGTAGAAGAATGTAGATCAAATTGGTCACCACCGGGATGTGTGACTCTACGGATATTGAGTTTATAGCCGAGACTATGTACAATTTTTACCCTCGGATCATTAACATGGAAGCAAAGCAAAAGATCGTACTTTCTGCATCAGATTTTAGAGGTCTCTTGCAGTACTTTCAACAATTTTCCTATTAAGGGTTTGATCAGATCGCTAATCGCACCCAGTGTCACCATTTGCTTCCCAATAAGCTTAATGATTAAGACATCCTTATGCAGAAAGGAAAGGAACAACTATAGCAGGAAATCTCTCCAAACATCATAGGAAAGTAAGAGGAATTTCAGTCTGCTATCGACACTTTTAATATTCGTCTTCAATAAATTGTCAAGTCATAGATAACAAAGGGGGAGAGAGTATTCAATGATGCAACAAGGATTGCATAGCAATATAGAGCTTCAATTTCATAAAAGCCATAGCATCCTTAACCCCATCAACAACAACAACCTCAATATCAACTATATCAACATCAAAAACACCATCAAAGTAGCCATCCTAAAGGTGAAGGACCACCATCTTCTTAGTTTCATACATAGCTTTAGAATAGATTCAAACTTGTAATCGTACTTCAATGTAATCACTTAGTGTAGAACACAATTTGTGTACTACCTAAGCTTTTGTTATTAATGAAAATTTCAAGTTTCTCTCTATTAAAAGTTAAGAGATTCTTAACTTAGTATATTTGCTATGTTATTTCTTCTTAAACTACTACATGAATTAACCAAAAGACCAACCTCAAAGAAAAGCGAAGTAAGATAAAGTCCCAAAGTTTGAAGAAAATTCCTATAAGTATGGGGGAGTTAAGCTGACTGAAGAGAATGCACTCAGTATAGGGGAGTTCATATTGACTAAGGAGTTCATTCTTCATGGGGGAGTCTTACAGCACTTATCAGGTATTTTCTTATCTACAAACTATTTATTTAATTAAATTCTTCTCTTTCTCGAGACATGGGTACCTAATTTTACAACTCCTCAAATATGTCTCTAATCTGGCATTAGCTTTACTAACATGGACAATTAACCCATTTTGGTTAAGACATTAACCCCATATAGTCTCATGACTAAACACATATTAAGGGAAAGCATTTTGTACATGTCCTTACATCTGTTAATAAGGTTTGTATAACGACTTACGCTAGGAAGACAATTTACCACTTTAATATTATTGTAGGGATTTTATTAGTGTAGTTGGTGTTGCCCTAGTCTAGGTCTTATACGATGGATATGATTATGATAAACATAATTCCAGGTTATTTGTAATTATTAATCTAATGGACCATACTCTAGACTGATACAATATAATCATTCCATTATGCCAAGACTCCGCATAGCGTGCAAAACAAATAAGGTCCATGTTTAAGTTCTAGCACCTATGTTTATAAGTTTTAATTTAACAACTTAAACCATGGTTGTAAAACCATATGTGAAATCTAATTCCCATACTAGAAATCAACTAAGTCATAAAGATCCCTTGCGTACACTAGAACCTAATACCGATGGAGAGTCCCCCTTAAAGTGAATGAGCAGCCAAGTGCAATTCTTTCCAATATAACCATAGACACTTCGGTTCATTGTACCATAAACAATTATGATTTAAAGATTTCATTCTTTTAATCGAGTGAAGTACTAGGCGACCCTTAATTTAAAGCATTTACATATGTGGTATAACATTTGTAATTTATATGATAATAACCTAGACTAAGTTTGTACAAAATCTTAATCTAGTTATCACATCATTTCCTATAATAGGAATTGAAACCTAAGTCATGCATAGCATACTTTCATCAATTCATAGAAAATATCATTTCAACATATTATCATCAATCATGCATAGCATACGGCAGGCTCTAATACCATTGCTGATTAATTAAGATATTAATTGAAAATGTAAACTTGCAATGTGGAATTTTAAAACTTAAAATTAACCCTAAAGGGTTTCCTAAGCATGCCATGATTGATATAATCTAAATTGAAATATTCCATATATGCTCATATGTTTATAAAACTTAATAAAAGAAACCTAGCATCTAAGTAAAGAGCAGTACCAGTTCATGTGTGCCTTCCCTTTGGTGCGGCGCTCCCTTAGAAGAAATGGATAGAATTTCGCTACCACTAGTCTCCAAAATAGGACAACCTCTATGATTGATCCGCACAGATCCCGATCAACCAAAACCTCTTGTTAAGGAAGAACTTGTTGGTAGACATCAACTGCTAGACCACTCGAAGACCAATTAGAAAATACAACTTAGAAGGCTTTCTTTAAAATATGAATGAGCCTTCAAAAGAATTATTGCGAAGATGGAGGATCTCGCAAAAAGCTCACAAAGAAAAGATATAAGAACTTAAAAGGAAAGCTGAGCTGAAGTGAGTAACAAAAGAGAAGGAGGAGGCTATTTATAGGGAGAAGGGGAGCTGAATGCTCCCCTTTTTAGCAATGTGGGATGGGAAAAATCCTCATCCCACATGTGGGTCACACGTGTAGAACCCTAGGCTCCGCGGGTTGACTAGGTTTATAGGCATGCTGCTGTGAGTGGGTGACACGGAGCGGTGGGCCGAGAGCATGCGGTTTCATAGGCGCGGTCCACCGGGGTGTTTGAAAAAGAAGAAAAAAAGCACCGGGTCTGGGACCTGGGAAAAAGGTTAAAAGAGAAAAAGGCAAAAAATGTTTAAGACCGGTTCGAACCCGAATCCACCATCTCTTAGTGTGGAGTCGCCACCTGGATTAGCTCTTTCCAGGAATTAGAGTCCTGTGAGGCTTAACGTCCGGGGGATGGCCCACCAAGATACAAAGATTCAGGTCCGAGATAAGTTGCTTATTTCTTAAGTGATCATAATATATTACATCTACAGAAAACCATTTTCTTTTAATTATGCATATTCGTACTTAGGTTGTTTTTGGAGTTAAATGCATGGTTTACGTATTGCGAAATATAAACCATCCATAAAACAGAAAAATAAACCATCCACAAAACAGTAAGTAAACGAGGAAAGTAAATGAGGAAAAGTAAAATTACAAGGCTTCAAAAATCGGGGGATGCAACCGCCTGCTACCCTATTAATTACATTTTCCTTAAAATATGTGCAATACCCGAAGGAAAATAAATCCTAAACATACATATAACCTGCATCCACAAAGGTTAGCACAGGGGATATATCACGTATGTTCGATTTGATTTTGACGAGGCCTGTGTGGCCTAATTAAAACATCGGCGATTTAAAGTTCTTAATTTAAATAAAAACAGTTCATTTTTATTTACATGTATGTTGGTCAATTTTATTAGTGAAAATGACCGCATGGTAAAAGGTGAGGTCTATTATCTGGGAATATATTTTATTCCCTTCGTGGGGGTATTCTAATACAAAAAGATAAAAAGAAATAAAAGAAGAAGAGAATTACAATATTTATAATAAAATAAAATAATTCCTAGGTTCACATGTAGAAAGGAATTAAGAAGAAAGGG
>CATIWQ010058703.1:0-24100 GCA_949673415.1 Euphorbia schlechtendalii | reverse complement strand
AACTAGTAATGCTCTTAACTTAGATGCTAGGTTTCTTTTATTAAGTTTTATAAACCTATGAGCATCTATGAAATATTTCAACTTAGATTATATCAATCATGACATGCTTAGGAGTTACTTTAGGGTTAATTTTAAGTTTTGAAATTCCACCTTGCATGTTTGCATATTCAATTACTAACTTAATTAATCAACAATGGTATCAGAGTCTACCTTATGCTATGCATGATTGATGATAATATGTTGAAATGATATTTTCTATGAATTGATTAAAGTATTCTATGCATGACTTAGGTTTCAATTCCTATTATAGAAAATGATTTGATAATTAGATTAAGGTTTTTCTTAAACTTAGTTTAGGTGGTTATCATATAAATAACAATGTTATACCACATGTGTAAATGCTTTAAACTAAGGGTCGTCTAGCTCTTCACTCGATTAAAAGAACGAAATCTTTGAATTATAATTGTCTGTGGTACAATGAATCGAAGTGGTCATGGTTATTTTGGCAAGGATTGGAAATGGCTGCTTTTTTACTTTAAGGGGGCATCTCTTACCTGGAAATCTCCATCGATATTAGGTTCAAGCGTACCCAAGGGACTTTTATGACTTAATTGATTTCTAGTATGGGAATTGGATTCCGCATATGGTTTTACAGCCATGGTTTAAGCTGTAAAATTAAAACTTATAAACATGGGTGCAAGAACTTAAACATGGAACTTGTTTATTTTGCATGCTATGTGGAGTCTTGACATAATAGAATGATTATGATGTACCAGTCTTAAGCATGTTCCCTTAGATTAATAGTTCCAAATAGCCTGAAATTATTATTATCATAATCATGTCCATCGTATAAGACCTAAACTAGGGAAAGACCAGTTGCACCAATAAAATCCCTACAACAATATTAAGGCGGTAAATTGTCTTCCCGTCAAAAGTCATGATACGAACCTTATTAACGAATGTAAGGATATGTACAACATGCTTTCCCTTAACATGTGTTTGGTCATGAGACTAGATGAGGTTAATGCCTTAACTAAAAGGGGTTAGCTGTCCATATCAGTGGAGCTAATGCCAGATTGGAGACATATTTGAGGAGTCGTACAATTAGGTATGCACGTCTTAAGAAAGAGAACTCAAATGGACTAGCAATTGCATGAAATCCAAATGGATGGGTTCCAACCATGATTGTGTTGTCATGGCTTAACCTGTTATAGCGAGGGTAATGATGAATGACTATGGATGCTACCTACTAAGGAAATTTTGTTGGACCAAATTTCTCGAATTCAACAAAAGGGGCTATTTGAATGTCTATAAAAATTGTAAGAAATATATTTTTAATTAAAGACCTCATATTAAATGAATCTACATATATATACTAATGTCTGAACAATTTATGTTTAATATCTAGGTTGAAAAAAAATCCAAACATAAACCTTCGCTCAATTCTAGATAACAAACTAGATAGTTCAAACTTTAATGATTAGTTCAGGGTAGTGAGGATAATCCTCAAATCTGAAAGGATAGCTTATGTTTTGGATTACCTCTCCTTGAAGAACCTGATGCTAATGCAATGAACATGAGGTATGGGAGAAGCACATAAAGGATCGTGAAACGGCAGCATGCATAATATTTCCAACCATGAGTTCTGAGCTTTAAAAACAACATGAGATGATGGACTTAGATACCATGATTCTCCATCTTTGGGAGCTCTTCTCAGAGCAAGCTAAGTCCGAGAGATTTGATACATCAAAACTCTTATTCAGAACGAAGATGTAGGCTGACACTTCAACACCACAACATGCTCTTAAACTATTGGGTTATATAGAGAAGCTGACTTGACTAGGTATTATGATGGATCACGAATTATGTGTGGATCTGATTCTTGCTTCATTGACTGATATTTACTCATAATTTGTGACCAATTATTATATGAACAAGATTGATGCCACATTGCCCGAGTTGGTCAACATGTTGAGAATAGTAGAGCCTAAGATTCGAAAGTATCCAAAGGCTTTACTTCTGGTTGAGAGAACCAAACTTCCAAGAGTGGGTCCCATTTTGGAATGGGTCTGAGTGCCAAGAAGAAAATCAGTAATAAGAAGAAAAGTAAGAAAGGAATTGTAAATGTCTGCTTTCGATGTGGCAAGGTAGGCCATTGAAAGAAGGATTGCAAGATTCAAATTTCTAAGTAAGTGATGAAGAAGTCAAGTGAGGCATCTACTTTAGGTATGTTCATGATAAAGAGTTTCTCTAAAGTTCCTTATGAGTCTACATGGGTAATGGATATCGGCTGTGGTATTAATATTTGTACTTCTATGCAGGGGTTGTAGAATAGTAGGAGGCTTGCAAAGAGGGAAATGGACCTAAGAGTTAGAAATGTAGCATGGTTGCTGAAATAACTGTAGGGACATATAGCCTTCATTTTCCTAGTGACCTAGTTTTAGTTTTGAACAATTGATATTATAATCATGTTGTCACTAAGAATATTATTCTATTGCGCTTTTAGAACCAAATGGATTTGAGATTTTATTTTATAATAATAATTGTCAAATTCAACGTGATAAAGTTCTTTATGCTTGTGGAATATGTGTTGATGGCATTTATGTTCTAGATATTAAAAATGAAATTCTAAATATGAACATAGTCAAGGAATTAAAAGTAGAATATTGAGAAATCTTCGTACTTATGATATTGTCGTCTAGGCTATATAAATGAGACTCGCTTAACTAAGTTACACAAATGTGGTGACTTGGGCCCAATGGAATGGGAATCCTATGAGGCGTGCGAACCTTGTTTAAAGGTTAAGATGACTAAGAAACCTTTCAAAAGAAAGGGTTAGTGTGCTACAAGTACTTTAGAAATAAAACATTCCATTGGGCCCAAGTTACCACATTTGTGTAACTTATAAAACATTTTGATGTATGTGGTCTAATGAGTGTTAAGACACATGAAGATTCTATCTACTTAATAACTTTTATCAATTATTACTCATGATATGGTTATTTGTACCTAATGAGGCACAAGGCTGAAAGCTTTGAGAAATTCAAAGAGTTCAGAGCAGATGTAGAGAAACAGCTTGGGAAAAGATTTAAGATCCTTCAATCTAATCGAGGCTGTGAATACTTAAGCCAAGAGTTTCAGGATTATCTAAGGTCTAATGGTATTTTATCCCAATGGACATGTTCTTATACACCCCAATACAATGGAGTGTTGGAAAGGAAAAATCAAGCCCTACTCGATATGGTTCAGTCCATTATGGGCCAAGAAGAACTTAGTAGATCCTTTTGGAGCTATGCACTTGAGAGAGCAGTTTATATTCTAAATAGAGTGCCCTTGGAATCAGTTAATCAAACACCATACGAAATGTGGTATGGTAAGAAACTAGCTCTTTCTCACCTGAGAGTTTGGGGATGTCCAGCTTATGTAAAGAGGACAAGTTCAGATAAGCTGGGTGCTAAGTCTGATAGGTGTCTGTTTGTAGGTTACCCTAAGGAGACTATGGGTTATATCATTTATGGTCCCAAGGAACAAAAGGTACTTGTTTCTAGGAATGCTCAATTCCTCGAGATAGAGCATGTACTTGTGAAAGCTAGTGGGAGTAATCTTGAGCAGGGTACTCAAGATGATCAAATGGGCAATCAAGTGATTGTTCTTACACCTATTACAGAAGAAAGCGTAAGCATGGAACAACCTATTATAACACTGACGTTGCGTAGGCCAGGTCAGGCTGATGATAAGCATATCCTCCTTATAGAAGATGATGAGCCCAAGACTTACAATGAGGTAGTGGGAAGCTCAGAATCTAATAAATGGTTTACAACCATGAAGTTAGAGATAGACTCCATGTGCAAAAAACAAGTTTGGAACTTGGTTTATGCTCCAAGTGAGATTAAGCATATAGGATGCAAGTGGGTTTTTAAGAAGAAAACTGGCATGGATGGTAATGTGATTACCTATAAAGCAAGGCTAATTGAAAAAGGATACTGTAAAAAATAAGGCATTGACTATGATGAAACCTTTTCACCAATGGTCATGTTAAAGTCTTTCAAAATACTCCTTACCATCACTGCTCATAACTATTGTGAGATCTAGTAGATGGATGTGAAAGCAGCGTTCCTTATTCGGAACTTGGATAGGGATGTATCTATGACACAATCTAAAGGTTTTACATCCCAGGTTGGCTCGATGGTATGTAAGTTGGAAAGGTCCATTTATGGATTTACGAGCATCAAGGAGTTGGAATATTAAGTTTGACGAAAAATCCAATAAATTTGTTTTGTGTCAAAAGCTTATGAGCCCTGTGTATATAAGAAGGCTAGTGGGAGTGTGATCATTTTCTTTGTATTATATGTCGATGACATATTACTGATAGGAAATGATGTTCCTTTCTTTAAAAAGTGAAGTCATGGTTGTCAAAGAAATTCTCCTTGAAAGACCTTGGAGAAGCAGCTTTTATACTAGGTATAAAGATCTACCGTGATAGATCTAGAAGGCTGCTAGGTCTTTCACTAAGTACATGCATAGATAAGGTTTTGGTTAGATTTAACCTTGATTAGTCAAGAAAAGGTTATGTCACAATCTCTCACGGGATTAACCTTTCTAAATATAAGTGTTAAAGGATACAAGAGGAGAGACTACGCATGAATTGAATACCCTATGCTTCAGTGATAGGATCCATCATGTATGCTATGGTATGCACTAGGCCTGACATCTCACATGCATTGAGCATCACAAGCAGATTTCAATCTGATCCAAGTGAGAAGCACTGGATGGCCGTTAAAACTATCCTTAAGTACTTACAAAGGGTTAAGGATATGTTTTTGGTTTATGGAGAAAGTGATCTCTCTATGAAGGGATAAACTGACGCGAGTTTTCAATCTAATAAGGATTATTATAAATCCTAGTCAGGTTATGTGTTTATGCTAAATGGAGGGGTTGTTGTTTAGAAAATTTTCAAACAAGATATGACTGCCGATTCAACCACTGAATCTGAGTATATAGCTGCTTCTGAAGCAACTAAGCAAGATGTCTAACTTAAGGGATTTATTGGTGATCTTAGTGTGGTGTCTAGTATTGTAAATCCAATAATGTTCTATTGCGATAACAATGAGGCTATTTCTCAAGCAAGGGAACTACAGTCTCGTTAGAGAAACAAAAACATACTCTAAAAATATCATCTCATTCAAGAGATAGTAACTAGAAAGGATATAAGCTTAGAATACATCCCTACAGATCAGAATCTAGCGAATTGGTTAACAAAGCCATTGACTCAGGTTAAGCATGACCAACATGTTAACGAGTATGGCATGAAGCACATGGGAAATTAGCTCTAGTGCAAGTGGGAGATTGTTAAACATGATGTATGCCCTAAAGACAATTAGGGTAATATATCTTTATTAGCTATAATGTACATACAGTTTTTAGATTATTGTTATCAATAATACATGCATCTTTGTTGTTTATCAATGTTTATTCAATTTATGTATCTTGTTGGTATCATATGTGTGTGTGTTTTTATGTATATGCTCATTGATAAGGCAAAGTCCATGACTACTTCATAGAGTGAAAGTGCGAGGACATAGAGTGAGCTATGTGGTGTGAGGACTGCGTACACACGTATTACTATGAATATTCTAAATATCCCCAGTCATAGTTTCATTGAAACTGGACATCAATGAAGTAGACAGACTAGCATGTGGAGGCTTACTCCTTGGTTTAAATATAAACAACCGATCTCATGAGCTAAAGGTGCAACCTTGAGTTAACACATGAATGTATTCGGGTAATACATTGGAGACTGCTATAAGATAGACACTCAGAAATACCTATATCTATGTGTTGGTGTCATGACTTATTGCAGTAGCAGTACAAGTTTCCTCAGACCTGAGAAATTGGTTACCTTGTGTGGGAGTTGGTATACTTTAGGTCATACTTATTCATACCCTGGTGATTAGGATGATATGGGTGATTACGGGTATAGTGATGATCACTTATTGGTAAGCCATGTAGTCAAGATGGGATCCCTCACTCCTGATATGATGATATAATGGGAGTTGTACCTTAAGGCCTCTTATTGAAGTGACACACTCATAAACCTCTTATCAGAGTATAAGATTGATAGAACGGGTTTTTAGTCAATCTTGATACATTATGGCAAGTGGTGTTCTTCGTGAACAAGTCTAACTCTAGTATAGCTAAGGCTATTACATGAGCTAACACTTAATCTGAGCATAATAAACTTGATGGTACTTAACCTGATGGAATGAGTGTATTGTATTGGTTACTATTTTAAAACTGGATCAAGTCACAAGCATATGATTCTGAGTATTAGGGGATCATACGTCTTTACTAGAAAGCCCATTTAATAGTGTAGAGTTATTGGGTTCCATATCGGTTTGGAACATTAACCCTAAAGGTTCCTGGATGGGAAGCTAAGTTTAAGTTAACCTCTAGTGGCTCTATACTTTAGGACACAATGAGGTCACATACTTTGGGTCTTTACCGGATTAAGTAAAGGACTTATAGACTAGGTCTATGCTGAGAATATAAAGAAAGTAAAACTAGTTGGATGATTTATTAATTGGTTAGACCAAGTAATAATTAAAGGATTTTTTAAAGGAGGAATAAAATTGTATGGAGCAAAAGGGAATCTTTCCCGCTGCGAGTGGACCCCTCTAACATGGGTTGTTCACGAGTGAGGCCTACGTGGCAGCCTCATGAGCACCAGAGAAGTGCTCGTGGGCCACTGGCATACGCTAGCTAGGCTAGCACATGCCGATGGGCTGCTGGCCTGCAAGCGGCACGACAAGAAATTATGCATTTCATGATTGTTTTATTCGTTACGCACGTAATTTTGTCATATTATATAGCGTTATTGTGACAAATAATAAAAATCATCATGATTGTTTTTTTAATGACAAATTAAATATTTGTCTCTATCTATATAAAATATTGTCACTAATTGTATAATTTTGTGACGATAAAAGAAAAACGACTCTTTTAATTTTAGAGGTAAAAAGTTATAGAACAATTTTGGAGGAAGGAAAAAGGAGACAGAAGCGAAAAGATGTGATGACTTGCTCTGCTAGGATTTCTTCCCCTTAGCCTCCTTTTGCCTCCTTCATCCTTTTCTGATCGGATTTTTGATTGATTTTATTTCTTCTTTTCTTCCATGGATCCTCTTTCAAAAGTGACCTTTGTCGGTGAACTTTTTAAAGCTCCGGTTGTGAAAAAAAACCCTAACTTCATCCCAAAACCTACTGGAATAAATAAGGGAAAACTTATGGAAAACCCCAAGCAATCCTATGCGCAGGCAGCAGCTGATTAGGAATCACACCTGTCTCAAGTTCGGTTATTAAAGAAAAAGGCGGCTTTAAAAGTGTTAAGATCACGCAAGCAGTTTATGAAAATCATGTTAAACAATGTGAATTCTCTTTAATCGGAAGATTGATTTTAGGGAAAGGTTCTAATCCTCGGAAAGTTGAGGATCTTAAGAAACAATTAACAAGCTTCTGGGGTTTACAAAGCAAGTGGTGGCTAGTTTCGATTAGCAGAGGCTTCTACAATGTTATGCTCAATACAAGGGTTGAGAAGGAACTGGTTTAGAGCAAGGGAAGTATTAACTTGAAACCTAGAATCTTCAAATTGCAGCCTTGGGTTCCTGACTTTGATCCATACGCACAGAATTCAACCAATGCACAGGTATGGGTAAAATTTATGGGATTACCTTGGGAATACTGGGACCCTAAAACCCTGGCTGAGATTACGAGTTGTGTTGGGGTATTGCTACGGATTGACAGAGCTACGGTTGAAGGTGTCTTTGGTCATTATGCTAGGGTTCTAGTAGATGTTGACTTATCATCTACGTTACCTTTAACGATTGGTGTAGAGAGAAGGGCATGAGATTTGGATTAACTTACAATACTAAAATCCTCCAGC
Source organism: Euphorbia schlechtendalii (assembly GCA_949673415.1). Taxonomy (NCBI): domain Eukaryota; kingdom Viridiplantae; phylum Streptophyta; class Magnoliopsida; order Malpighiales; family Euphorbiaceae; genus Euphorbia; species Euphorbia schlechtendalii. The sequence continues at coordinate 16,162 of CATIWQ010058703.1, read as the reverse complement.
ATTTTGCAAGCTTTGTCAAGCTATCAACCATGCTGCTTTTGCTTGCAAAAGATTTAAGAATTAACAAGAGAATGGGAAAAATCGGGATAAAGAACCTTCAACTAGGCAGCAGACAATTGATTTGAGGACTATCAGGAAGGAGAAAATGCCTACTGATTCGGAACCAGCTGATATGACTCAGCGAAACATTAACTTACTTCAGCGAAGTAAACCTAAACAAAAGAATCTTGAACAAAGACTTAAAGCGATTATCCCTGCGAAAGCAATTTTTCAAAACATAGAAGATAGCCTTAGGCTAAAAGGGAAAAGTAATGATGGTAATTTGGTGGATATGGATAAAAATTCAGATTTTGGAGAACTCTCGAGTAATATTGATTCTGATAATTTGGAAGGAACAGATTCTGAGGGTGATACGGGAATGGAACTTGATGCAGATCGTGTTATCCCTCCGGAGGGTATTAACTTAGTGGTTGATTTTTCAGCTGATAAACCCGTGGTTCAGGGTAATTTTTCAGTAGGGAAATTTGCTCATACAGGCTCATTAATTGATGGCAATTCTTGGGCTGATTTGGCTGATCAAGAGGACACCCAATGGCAGACGGTCATTTCTTAGAAAAGAAGAAACAAGATTTCTAAAGGTGAATCTAGTTTTGACAATCCTCCTGTGAAAGGAAATAACAAATCACTCATTTTGCGATGGTCTTTTGGTACGTGTTCTCAATGATTATTCTCTATTGGAACTGTAGGGGGTTTCACAATCATCAAACCCAGTCGTATGTTCGTAACTTAATTGATGCTCATAAACCAAGTCTTTTATGTTTGGTGGAAACGATGATGAATTCATTGGACCTTGACAACTTATTTTGGAGAAGGTTGGGGTATGAATTAATTACCTCAAATGACAAGAAAATTCCAACTATGTGGATCTTGAAAGCGATTTCTTTTTCTTCATGAGTTAGTATTGAGTTTCGTTCAGATCAAGCTATTGGTTTGCGAATATTAGATCTTGATTATTTTGTGGGATTTGTTTATGGGAATAATAATTCTAATCAGCAGTGAAGATTGTATTATGAAATTGTACAATTTACAAGAGATAGAAACTGGGTCTGGATGGGTGATTTCAATGCAATTCTTGGTGCTAATGAGAAAAGGGGTAGGCCTCCTAACGCTCGCTCTTGTAGGGAATTCCGTGAATGCATTGATGCTGCTGAACTTGTGGACGAGGTAGCCTCGGGTCCTTTTTTAACATGGTTTAACGCAAGACAAGGTTTGGAGAGAGTAAATTCGCAGCTTGATCTATCTTTGATTTCTAAGGATTTCAAAAGTATTTGTACTTATCATTGTACTGTGTTAGCTAGACACTTTTAGGACCACCATCCCTTGTTATTCTCTTGTGATTTTGAGTCTAATGGTTTCTCTCATTTAGTTCCAATCTATATAGCTAGAACATATGGACTTAGGTAGGTTAATTTTGGATCATTGGAATTCCTCTTTTCCATCCCTACCGCCTATGCAATTATTAATTCTTAAGCTGAAATTGCTCTGGCCATTGTTGAGAAGATGGAATAAGGAAATCTTTGGACACCTTGATGATAATATCGCTAAGTGCCATGCAACCCTTTCTTTAATTCAAGAGGAGATTGCTTTAAATGGCACCACTGCAGAGTGCACCAGGGCTGAGTTTACTGCCCATACTAATCTGGATTCATAGCTGAAGTTGAAAGAAATTAATTATAAGGAGCGGAGTGGTTTGTGGTGGCTCTCTGAAGGAGATCGCAACACTAATTTCTTCCATCGAATTACGAACGTTAAGAAATCTAAGAGCGGCATTAATTCACTGATCATTGATGGCTCGGTGGTGACTAATTTGGAACTCATTTTTTATCATATGGTTCATTACTATCATGAAATTTTCAGTGATGACACTTCGGTTATGGTGAATGAGAATCTTATCAACTCTACTATTCCAGCTCTGGTTTCGGATGAAGATAACATTTGGCTTACTTCTAGGCCTTCTTATGGGGATATCAAATCTACTATTTTTTATATGGATGGTTTGAGCGCTCTGGGCCTGGATGGCTTCACAGGAATTTTCTTTCACAAATTTTGGGACATTGTTGGCTTAGATATTTGTAAAGTTGTGCATGGATTCTTCGATTCAGGATTTATGTTATCAGGATTAAATTCTAGTTTCATGGCTCTTTTACCTAAAAAGGAGAATGCGATCTATGCTAGGGATTATAGACCAATCATCATGAGTAATTTTATCTTGAAGATTATCACTAAGATCTTAGCAAAACAGCTCGGAATTATCTCAACCAGGATTATATCCTCAAATCAGTTCAGTTTCATTCCTGGGAGAAACATCCACGAATGCATCGCTCTTGCTTTGGAAGGCATCAATATGCTGAATAAAGGTTATTTTGGGGGTAATCTGGCAGTCAAAATCGACATTAGGAAAGCCTTTGATACGGTTGATTAGAATTTTCTGTATGCAGTCCTTCGATCATTTGGTTTCTCTGAGAGGTTCGTTATGTGGATCTAGGGGATTCTACAATCAGCTCGGATTTCCATCTTAACTCCTCAAGGCCCTCAAGCATATTTCATTGTTCTAGAGGTGTTTGGCAATATAATCCATTATCCCCTCTTCTATTTGGAATTGCTGAGGATTTCTTGAGTCGTTTACTTACCTCTGTTGTTGCCTCAGGCTCTCTCTCCCGAAAGAGATATACCTCAAATTCGCATTTCCCCTCACACTTATTGTATGCTGATGAAGTCCTCATTTTTATGGCGGTAAATATGAGGAATATGGAATTACTAAAAGATATTTTTGACATGTATGGGAAGAATTCTAGGCAGCATGTTAATTGGAATAAATCTTGAATCTTCTTTGGGAACTCGGTCACCTCTTCTAGGGTTGCTCGTTTTGCTGGGATTATAGGTATTCATCGTGGAGACATTCCTTTCACTTACTTAAGGGTTCCGCTTTTCAAAGGTGCCCCTAAAGCCATGCACTTGCGTTCGTTTGCGCATAATGTAATCCAAAAATTCTTGAGATTGGTTGGGAATTCGCTTTCAATGGCGGGGAGGCTGCTGCTAGTACGTTCGGTAGTTAGTAGCATGCTTTTACACTCTTTCGCTATTTATAAATGGCCTACTTCTCTTATTAGTTTGATTGAGCGAGCTATGAGAAACTTTATTTGGTCGGGCTCCGTTGATCACAAGAAATTGGTTACGGTTCCTTGGCGCAAATGTTTGAAACTGTTTGCGGAAGGAGGTTTTGGGCTTCGTAATCTCTCATATACAAATTCAGCTGTGCTTGAGAAGATGGCATGGGTATAATCAATAACTGCAACTGTTGATTAATTCTTCTTAAAGGCCACTTTATAAAAAATGGAGTCCCAAATAATTGGATTTGCAACTCAAGTATTTAGAGCTCTATTCGGGTGGTTTATTCTCAATTACGCTCACATAGTGGTTAGTGCATCGGGCCTAATTCTAAGTTAAGCTTTTGGAATGAGGAATGGATTTTCCCCTCGATTTCTAATCGTTTAAATCTCAACCGGGCTATCATGTTAAAGAAAAAAGATGTACTGAGTGACTTTCTTACTCAAGATTATTGGAACTCTTTGCTAGATTAATTACCAAGGGATCTAAACAATATTTTAATAACGGAAGATGTGAGTGATGTTTGCATTTGGAAACCATCTTCTAATGGGCTTTTTTCGGTCAAATTATTTTACCATTGGCTTAACCGTCCTGGAGTACATGATCCGATTTATAAAAAGATATGGCACTTGTCCATTGCACCTTCCCACACTTTCATATGTTGGAGAATTTATTTGGGATATGTAGCAACGCATGACTCACTCAAGCGAAAAGGCTTCAATTTTGAGTCAAGATGTGTTCTTTGTCTTGTTGAAGAGGAAAGCAAGGACCACCTATTTGTTGGCTGCAGCTTTGCCAAACAATTGTGGGAGTCTCTAAGTTCGTTGTTTGGTAGAAGAATTGATACCTCATTAAATCTTAAGGAGGTAATTAAGCTGACTTTTTCTTTTAAGTTCAGCCCATAAATTCAGCTTCTTTGGAATGCAGAGATTGTTAATGTCCTTGGGTTAATTTGGAACACGAGAACCGATTGCATTTTTAATGATAAATGACCAAGCATTCATGCCACTCTTTTTCGGTTATGGACTATTATCCGGAAAATGGACAAATTGGGATATGGTACGACAAGAAACTCAGCGGGCATTTTATTTAATCTTGGCCTTAAAGCAAGACTTCGAGCAGCCCCGAGAATTTAAGCAGTCCATTGGATGCCTCCTTCTGCTGGCTGGATTAAATGTAACACAGATGCCTCTTCCATTGGTTCGCCAGGCACCTCGGGTTGTGGTGGAGTCTTTTGGGATGATAAGGGGAGTTTTACACTGTTTTGCTTTCCCCATAACTAATTCATTTAGCTTTGTTGTTGAAATTAAAGCTTCCATCTTTGCTGTTGAGATAGCGGTAAGAAAGGGCTGGGATCACCTTTGGATCGAAAGCGATTCCACATACATTGTGTTATTACTAAATTCCCGTTGCGGGAATGTACTATGGTCAATTCAGATGGAGTGGGCTACTTGCCTTCGTTCAATTAATAACATCTCCTTTGTTGCGACTCATGTCTTCCGAGAAGGGAATGGTTTCGCCGATGCTCTTGCGTCTCATGGAAGACTATCAAATTGTTTTTCTAGTTGGGATACCTTCCCTGATTTTTATACTAATTTTTTTGCACATGATGCAATGGGGAGTCTTATCTATCATTTTCATTAACCTTTGGCTTCTTTCTTTCCCGGGGGTAAAGCATGTTTTACTCCCTTACACTTGTAATTTTTATTTTATTTTAATAAAAATTTAGGGGGGTTTTGAGGAGTGGGGAAGGGCAACGTCCCCCCATGGTGTAGCTCTACAATTTCGCCCTTCGGGTGGTGTTACGTAAGTGATGGCTCCTAAGGGATGAATGCCACCCTCGCTCTTCTCTTCATGTCCCTAATCTTATTAAAAAAAATAATTTTTGAGGGAAATGATTATTATGACAATGTGAAGTTAATTAGTGACAACATTATCGTCATGTAACGCATGTATTTTTATGACGCTGTATATTATTTGTCACCATTTTGATAATTAGTTATGATTTTAAAACTTCATTGTATATAATGTAGTTATGAATATTTTTTATGTCACAATTTGATAAAAATAAGAAAGACAGTGATAACACTATTGTCATGATAAAAAAAATTATTATTTTGAGGTTACAAATCGTCATCTTTGGAGAAATAAGAATGTGACAACTTTAATTTTGTCATATTATATATTTTATAGCAACGTTATTAAGTTTTTGTCATGTAATGCAATGTATTTTTATGACGTTACATAATATTTGTCACTATTTTAATAATTAGTTATGATTTTAAAATGTCATTGTATATAATGTAGTTATAACTATTTTCTATGTCACAATTTGATAAAAAATAAAAAAGATAGTGACAACACTATCGTCATGATAAAAAAATTATTATTATGACATTTCAAATCGTCATCTTTGGATAAACAATAATGTGACACGTTCAATTTTGTCATATAATATATTTTACAGTCACATTATTAAGTTTTTGTCATGCAATACAATTATTTTTATGACGTTATATTGTATTTGTCACTATTTTTATAATTAGTTACTCCCTCCATCCCAATTTAAATGTCTTTTTAACCTTTTTATCTCTTCCCAAAATAATTGTCATTTGTTGATTTTTTCCCTCTTTCTTCAAATTCTACACTTATTAATAACAATCAATTTATTATCTATATTTTAGAAATTTATTTTATCTCTCTTTCAAATCTATCTATGTTAATGACAATAAATTAATTTTACTATCTTCAAGGAATTTATTTCATCTCTCCAATAATTAATAACAATAAAATTCCAATATAATCCCATAATTAAGATGGAATGAAATTCAGTAGATACCAAATATAAGGAAATATGATTAAAAATGAGATAACTCATTATTACTTAATTAGTCAATGTAATACATATAAATGGTTAATTTAGTCTTTTTATATTAATTCTTAATTTTAGGGTAAAACTCTAAAAAACTATTTAAATTGAGATGGAATGAGTATGGTTTTAAAACATCGTTGTAAATAATGTAGTTATGACTATTTTTTATATCACAATTTGATAAAAAAAATAAAAATGATAGTGACAACACTTCGTCATGATAAAAATTATATTTTAATGAGGTTTCAAATCGTCATCTTTCAAGAAATAATAATGTGACAAATTTAATTTTATCATATAATATATTTACAGCAACATTATTCAGTTTCGTCATGTAATGCAATGTATTTTTATGACGCTATTTGTCACTATTATGATAATTAGTTATGATTTTTAAAAGTCATTAAATATAATCTAGTTATGACTATTTTTTATGTCATAATTTAATAAAAATAAATAAAAATGACAATGTTAGTGGGTGTAATAATAAATATATATTTCTTTGTGTTTAAATAATGTGCACTGTTTCTTAGAAAGTGAGTAATTTAATCTAACAATTATTATTTGGGAGGATAAAGAATAGATGAGTAAAGGTGCATGGTAGAATAATTTACAATACATTCCAGTAGACAAACGTTTATCTATTATATTTGGGAATATATAATATCTATTATAAAATAATGTAAAATTGGAAATAATATGTCATCTGCTCTAACTAAATTTTGTTTAATACAAAATTCGTTAGATTTCCCAGCACAACATTATTTTGGTTAATATACTGTATTTAAAGCCTGAACTTTAAAATATGAAATTTTAATTAATGTGAGTTATCAGTGTATTATAACTTTTATCACGTGTAATACAAAATTTATAAAAATATTAGTATTTTAATATGTTTTAGGAAAATCTAATTGGAAAACAAATTAATTTAGTTGAACCTATATCTATACTTGTTTGTCAATTAGAGTTAGGGTATCCAGGTTTATGAACATGTCTACTTAAATCTATGACCTTCTATATTCAAAGAGTCAACAAATGGCCTATGGTTAAAACCATGATTTATAATTTAAACTAGACATGTTCATCAGACGGATTTGGGTGGGCTAGATTTGGGTTTGTTTGGGCTTTTTATAAAAATCATCAACCAAACCTCAGTCCGGTCCACACTTTAATATTTTACTATCAGTCATTGTATTTGAGTTAAAAAAAATTCAAGGGGTTAAAATTTAAAAATAAAATAATTAGGTTAAACATAATATATAAATATGTATCATATAATTAATTATTCATTGGACTCGGTTCAGGTATTTATACAAAAACAAAGCCAGGTGCAAAAGACTTTGGGCTTTAACGGGTGTGGGCTCTAGACCGGCTATTGAAAAAAAGGAACATGTCTATTTAAAATCATTTAGCCAAAACATTTTGTGTGTGTGTGTGTAAGAGACGCTCTCAACTTACGGCCTCCATCTCCGACCACCATCTCCGGTTACTTTTCCGGTCCCTGTTAATTTTTCCAATCACTTTTTCGGCCTTCTTTTTTCATTTTATATGTTTTAATTTTGTAAATTGTAATATGCTTATATGTTTATAAATGTTATAATTAAAGTTTTTAAATTTTTAAAAGGCAGATCTGCTTATTTTAGTTATTTTGCTTAATTATAACTGTGCTAATTATAACTGTGCTTATTTTAGTTATTATTTCCTAAAATAATAGACACTGGTGCTGATTTAAATTGTATTAATGAAGGACTTATTCCTTCAAAATATTTCACTAAAACCCTTGAAGAATTACACTCTGCTAATGGTGAAAAACTAGTAGTCAATTTTAAGTTAAACAATGCAGCAATCTGCAATAAAGGTTTATGTTTAGAAATACCATTTATAATGGTTAAAAATTTAAATCAGACTATTATTTGAGGAAATCTTTTCCTTCATAGTCTATCTCCTATTAAGGAAATCTCTGAAAAGGGTATTAGTACTGAAATTTCAGGAAAAGAGATAATCTTTAAATTTGTATCTTGACCCAAAGCTAAAAGCTTGGATATTCTTAAAAAGAATATTTTTGACAAAGAAAAATTTGTCAATTCCTTAAAAGAGGAAGTTAACTTCAAAGTTTTAAAAACTAAATTAGAAAACCCTGTTTTACAAAGACAGATTACAGACTTATAGCAATTAATGGAAAAAGAAATATGTTCTGATATTCCAACTGCGTTTTGGGATAGAAAGAAGCATATTGTTTCTTTACCGTATGAGCCAGATTTTAATGAAAGGTTTATTCCAACCGAAGCTAGGCCTATTGCTATGTCCCCTAGACATCTTGATATCTGTAAAATAGAGATAAAAGATCTTTAGAAAAAAGGTCTCATCAGGAAAAGCTCTAGTCCTTGGAGCTGTCCTACTTTCTACGTTGAAAAAGCAGCTGAACTAGAAAGAGGAGTTCCTAGGTTAGTTATTAATTACAAGCCCCTTAATAAGGTGCTTAGATAGATAAGATATCCTCTTCCAAATAAAAAAGATCTGTTAAACAGACTTTTTGAAGCCAAAATATTTTCAAAGTTTGATATGAAATCTGGTTTTTGGAAAATTCAGATTGATGAAAAGGATAAGTATAAAACTGCTTTTACTATTCCTTTTGGTCACTATGAATGGAATGTCATGCCTTTTGGGATTAAAAATGCCCTTTCTGAATATCAGAAAATTATGAATGAAATTTTTAATGTTTATTCATCTTTTTCTATCATTTATATTGATGACGTACTCATATTCTCAAAGAATATTGAGTAGCATTTTAAATTAAATATTTTCTTAAACATTGCTAAAAGAAATGGTTTAGTTGTTTCAACTAGAAAGATAAAACTCTTTCAAACTAATATTAGATTTCTAGGGCATACCATTGAAAATGGTACCTGTATTCCTATCAGTAGAGCTATTGAATTTGCAAATAAATTTCCTGATGAAATCAGAGATAAAAAAACAATTGCAAAGATTTTTAGGAAGTATAAACTATGTAGCAGACTTTTATAAAGATTTAGCTCTTGATGCAAAACCTTTATTTGAAAGGTTAAGGAAAAATTTTCCTGAATGGACTGAAAGTCATAGTTTAGCTGTTAAGCGGATAAAATCTCACGTAAAGGTTATACCTTGTTTAGTTATTCCCCATCCTAAAGCTTTCAAAATTGTTGAAACAGATGCTTCAGATTTAGGTTGCGGTGGAATCCTTAAGTAAAGGATCAATGAAATTGAATCCTTAGTTAGATACACAAGTGGGGTATGGGTAGGAGCTCGTAAAAACTATTCCATGATTAAGAAATGCTTTCTATCGTTCTTTGCATTCAAAAGTTCGAATATGATTTAATAAGTCAAAAGTTTTTATTAAGAATAGATTGCAAAAGTGCAAAAGAAATTTTAGTTAAGGATGTTAAAAACATCGCCTCTAAACAAATTTTTGCTAGATGGCAAGCTATATTATCTATGTTTGATTTTGATGTAGAATTTATTAGCGGAGATAAAAAATCCCTTCTAGATTTCTAACCCGTGAATTTATTTGAGGAAATGAATTCAAAGGCTAACAATTTAAACCTAAAAAGGTTTGTTGGTGAAAGCAGTCAATCTGAAAGATCAGCCCCACAAAGACATCAAAAGTCTTCTGCAAAATTAGCTAAAAGGCAAACCATAGACAACCTTTCTGCTGAAAGCAGAAAAGATGCATATGATCAAGATGCCTATCAATTGGCATTAGAACCTGATTCCTTAATGGAAGAAATTTTCCACTTCGTTCCAATTACTTTTCAAAGAGTTTGTCCTATTGAAAATAGGCATGCTAATTTGGAAATTAATGATTTAGCGATTTTATATACAAGGAACCACACTATAATTCCTTATCTTCCAAGAGACTTTGGGTTTTATCTTACTCTCTTAGAAGAAACAAGTTCGATAAAATTTGAACCTATGACCCGGAGTAACTCTGAATGGGCATTTGCAAAATTTACAATACTAAAAGTATTATCCCCGAAAGAAAGGGATAAGGATTTGTTTACTCTTAAAAAGGGTAGAGAAATAGCTTATAGCTATTTTGATTACGTTGATGCTTGGTAACAAGCTCTTCTTTATAACAATAGTTTGCGCAGATTCAGTTGATTTCTGCAATTCCAATTGGTAAAACCAATAGACACTTTTCCTAACTGGTTCCATAATTGGTTCCAAAATTGGGGTCTTTTCCCAATTATTCTCCCTAAAAGGGTTAGAGAAATTTTCAATCAATTTTGCGAAAAAAATAGTAGCTGTAATACAGCTAGACTTCTTTTTACTATCCTTTATAGAGTCCCTTTGATTTTGAAATGGGACTATATCATTTCTTATAGAAATGAATCTAATTATTTTCAAGCCACTCACAATGAAATTGTCATCCCTTGGCTCACCAGAAGAGTCTCCATGAAATGGTGGGACAAATTTGAATTTTTTGAAAAACCTTCAGTCTACTCTTTGAGGGATTGATTTCCCTGAAAAAACTCATAGATCTTAGTAAAGTGGCACCTTCTACCCCTTTACCAGACTTTTTTCAAAATCTCTTATCTCAATCTCAAATGACTGAGGAAGAGCTAAAAGCTTAAATGATTGAATTTCTTAAAATAAAGGCTAAAATTCCTTTAGCCCTTTCCCAACAATCCAAAGGAATTGTTATCTCAGAAAATCCTAAAAGGAAAAACGAAGAACCAACTCCAATGGATTCTTCCCCAAACAAGAAAGAAAAATCAATGGCTTCTTCTTCCAAAGCCATTTCTAAAGTTGAAAGCAAGGAAAAGGTTGAAGATATCAACCCCTTTAATTGGCCCTACCAGGATGCTCAAAGCCCTCTAGATGGAATTATAGATATTGATGATATTCCAATAGAAGAATTCATTGTTTTACTCTCCTCTCCTCCAAACAACCAGAATCGATCAGGTCAACTAACAGGTTCAACCAGAGTCAACCAAAGTCAATCGACTCAACCATCTGAGTCAACCGGTTAAACCGATCATCTTTCCTATAAAAGGCGAAGTGCTGTCTAAGTTTTAGCATTCAAAAATTTTCAAAAATCTTAGAGAGAGAAAGAAGAGAGACACTCTCAACTTCCAGCCTCTATCTTCGACCATCGCCTCCGGTCACTTTCCGACCACCGTCTCCAAGCATCATCTCCAGTTACTTTTCCGATCCCGGTTAATTTTTTCGATCAATTTTTCGACCTTCTATAAACGTCTAAAAGGCGTAATTTTTATTTTCTTTTTTCATTTTATATGTTTTAATTTTGTAAATTGTAATATGCTTATATGTTTATAAATGTTATAATTAAAGTTTTTCAATTTTTAAAACGTAGATATGCTTATTTTAGTTGTTTTGCTTAATTATAAGTGTGCTAATTATAATTGTGCTAATTATAACTGTGCTTATTTTAGTTATTTATTGTTCTTTATATCGATCTGACATAGCTGGTATCAGAGCTTATTAGAGCAATGGTAGAGAAAATAAATTCTTTATTGATAACTAAAGTAATCTTTGTATGCCACTTATAAATGACAACTTTATTGATTAATTCAATATATTTGAAACTTTTAGTTTCAGAAGTGGGAAGACTTAATTTTTCTATATTATAGAATCTTCTAATTTTTGTAAAATTTCTTCAGAAGTTTCATCTTCTGAATCATTATCTTCTTTAGTAGATTCTAAAATTAAAAAACGATCTTTAAAATCTTTTAGTTCTCGTTTGAGATTATTAATCTCAGATTTTAAATCGTTAATGGTAGGTTCTTTTCCTTTAGTGGTCTTGTAAATCATAGGCTACAGTTTCTTCTTCTAGTTTCTTTTCTACTTTAGTAGATTTAGAAGTACTGGCTTGACTTGACTGTTGATTTTTAATCAATTCTAAATAGTGCTCTAAATGTGATCTTCCAAATGTGATCTTCTTTTAGAAGGATCTTCAATTTGTTCAATCAAGGTTAAAAGAGAGTCCTCACTTTTAGTAAGAACTATAAGTCCATTTAATGAACAAAGAGATTTGTAGTAGTCGCAACAACCATCACAATCTGAATTATCTGAATTTGATTCAGAAGTTTCATTATCTATATTATCTATAATGAAGTTTTCTTTTTCAGAATCAGTTGTTATTAGCATAATTTTTTCTAATGAGTCTTTTAGACTTTCATCAATAGATAAGGACCTAATTTGTTGTTTAACATGACATTAATTTGACTTATATCCTATCTTACCACATCTATAACAGACAATGGTTTTATTTGTCCCTTTAGGGGATTTATCTTTTAAAGATTTCTTGAAAGGTTTCCTTTTAGGAGCTTTAAAAGATTTTTTATCAGTTTTATGATCATTCTTCAAAAACCTTTTGCTTTTATAGATAGATCTTTTAGATCTCTTAATAGGATTATACCCTAACTGTTCATAGAAAGTGCCAAGGATTCTTTTTCCTATCTTTTCGGATTTCATTTGTTTATGAATTTTTAATTCATTACATAGAAACATTCCTTCTGAGATAATTTCAGCAGAAATTTCTCCATAAGTAAGGTTGCTATAAGGAATAGTTCCATTAATTTTATTCCTAATCCTCTCTTTGACTCTATCAGCAAATAACCTAGAAAGTCCAAAAATGAATTTCTCTTTCCAGAAATCCTGATTGCAATCAACTCTAGTGTAAACGGCACTAAAGAATACATCTTTATACTATTTAAACTCAGAGAGATCTCTACAGCGCAGATTCATAAGCTGCTCTGTAGTTTGCTCAAAGAATAAGATAATCCTAAAAAATGTAAAATCAAGGTGTATATTAACACATTAACAGAATCAGGAATAGGTTGATTTCCTTCAACCTTAACAGCGTTAAGAATATTATTCTTAGCTTCTACATTTAAACAGAAATCCCACCAACCTTTTAGTTGGCTAGTAAAACCTGCGATAATGGCTTCAGCGATAACTTTGTCGCTATTACCATGGATCCTAGAAGTAGAGGCATGCATTAGCATGTATTGAATAACATTTTTAATTTGATATTCAGACATTCCATCTACATACCATTCTTCAATGGATCTACCATCAAAAGATAAAGTTGAGGGTCTAAATTCCTCATACTGTAAATTAACAGGGGACGGTCTAGGGTAATAAGGTTTTTCAGAACCTTCTTTAGAATGATAAATTTTATTTATCTGATTACAAGTTTTACCAGTATCTTCTAAGTTCATATTTTGAAATAAAGATTGTAAATTTTTAATTCCTGAATAACTCATATCAGAGCTTTCAGTATCTATTTCAAAACTACTATCAGTTTCATCGATTTCATCAATTTTCTTAGTTAAAGGAGCATTTTGTTTTTTCTTTTTGTCTACAGGAAGCTTAGCGAGTTTCTTAGTAATTTCTTTTATTAATTTATCTTGAGTATTGTCAAACTGGAAGTTTAACTTCTGACTAGTAGTTTGTTTTATAATTACCTTGTCCTCTCCCCCCTCTTTTAGAGCAGGTTTATGAATCGTATTTTCAATACGATTTAACTATTCTCCAATTGTATGGAGGCTAAGGTTGGTAAAATTAAACTATTTTACCACAGAATCAGATCCTACAATAAATGGGCTAATTTCAACTTTAACCTCGGGTTCTATCTCATATGAGGTTGCAGCTAATGAAGGATGAATACTTTTAAGGGTTCCTTATATGAAGACTCTAAAATTTCTAAATATTGTGGATTATCAAATTTTAGGAATTTTATTCCTTTAATCTTACAAATGGATTTCATATAATCAAAGAAGTCTTTAAGACTATCATCTTGTGATTGGTACCAATTAAATTTCTTTGTCCATTTATTTCTTTCTCTTTCAGAGAAAGTGATTAAAAACCATTTTTCAAAAGAATTTAATTCTTTTGTTAAAGTAAAAATAGAATGATAGCCCATATTGGACATAGTAGGGCTATTTGGTTTTTCATATACTGGTTTTACCACATTAGAAGGCATTCTTTCAATTGCCTTAATTTCTTCCATTGCTATATTAGTAACAGGAAGTGAGGAAGTTGAAGGTCTTGAAGACATTATACTAGGAGTCTTAGATATCCTAGTAAAAGACCTTCTTGAAGAAGAATCTTTTGTGAATTTTAAAATCACACTACCATCTTATTCCTCTAGGACATAATCTAAATTTGAACTTTCTTCCTTTTTTAAAGGAACAACGTCATCAATTTTCCATGATTCAGGAAAGTTTAACTCTTCCCATAGAATAGGTTTAGGGACTACTAAATTTCCCTTTGTTAAATCAGTTAAGAATAAGGTGGTTACACCTTTAGGTGCTTTTAGCAGCTTGCTTGCATCATCCCTTATATTAGGGACAGTACTATTCATTACTTTGTAATGAATTCTATAAACTAAGATCAAATTTTTTTATCTAGGTTTCAAATCAAAACCTTCTGTTTTGACATTTAAAGAAGCAGTATCTAATATATGCGGACAATCTAGTGGAGCTGTTAGATTTGGATAACAGCTAAAGTAGATTGGTCCATCTGTAAAGGAGGATTCAACTGCTCCTAATAGAGAATCTAATAAATTATTGTTTCTTTTGTCTCTTATACAAACTAATGCTGTTATAGGCAAACCTATTCTTGTTGCTGGTTTAACCGTAACTTGTATCATTCATATATGAATAAAAGAGTATAACTCTCTATGCTTGTCTATAAGACTTGAAGATAATAAATTAAAAGATAATAAATTATTATCTATAGATATAGACTGTTCTACAATCTTAATAATATAATCAGATTTAAATAAAAAATTATTATTAGTCTTATAAATGCTTGTAGCATCTAAAAGAGGTAAGTTCCAGTTATGCAATTCATTATCTATGTTATTTATGAGTAATATTTCTTTATTTTTACATTATTAATATTTTTTCTACTACTTGAACTACCACTAGAAAATCTTTCAAAAAATTTTTCCGTAACTTGATCACTGTCAAAGATTTACGCTAGTAAAATTGCCTCAACGCTTATCCATGGCTAAACGGCTTACAACGACGCGACTTGGGTTTCACAAGTATAGGAAAATTATTTAAAATGATTTTCTATTAATATTCAAGTAATAAGCAAATATTAATAATTGTATTAATAAAGAGATAATACTTAAACGATGAAAAGAACTGCAAAATAGGATATTATCCTTGGAAGTATAACTTTAATGTTGGTATTTTATACCAGATCTAAAATTTTATCATAAATAAATCTTTTAGATTCTGCTTGTTACGTTTTACGCTCTTACTAATGGCTTTATATATATATCAATACACAAAAAAACTAATCACATGATATTAAATAAAATTTTGCATGTAATTACAATAGTTTTAAAATTTAAATATTAATTTAATTTGAAATATTCCATTTATTTACAAAAAATTGAATTCAATAATTTTGTAGTTTGGATCAGAAGTAAATCATAACTAAAGTTAAATATAATAAAATATTGAACAAAAAAATTCATATCAATAATAATGAATGATATATAAACGTTGATTTGTTTCATAATTAGCATAAATAACAACCCCGCCTCTTTATTATATTTCATTATCACATTTATGAATTATAAAAGAGAAATTCCTAAAGAGATTCTAATCAAGAAACAATAGTAAATAAGAATATAATGATAACATGGAAATATTAACGAAATAAGAGCATGTAGAATACAATTAGTGCAAGCATAATAATTAGGGTGTTTTTCTTATATGCAATGTTCCATCTCATTTCTTATTAGGTGTTAGTGTTATTGGTGGAAAAAGTATTTGAAATTGTTCCGATTGCTTCATCTCAATAGCAGGTACGTCCTCATTTTAGGGCTCTTAAATTTATATTCCTGTATTCGATGTTTTCTAAAAAATGAGCGAATTTTTACTAATAAAGTTTTCGTTTGAAAAATAATTTTATTTATATATTAATGAAAGTAATTTTATGTCATGTAAAATGAGTTTGTTCTATTCAAAATAGTAAATAGTGAAACATTTTTTCGAAAGTAATTGGTTCCTTTGTCAAATAATGAATTAACATGAATTCTTTGAATTGCAGTGAACAAATGGCTCCTAGTAGCATAAGGTCAAAGAAAATTAGAAAAGA
>CATIWQ010058694.1:0-11700 GCA_949673415.1 Euphorbia schlechtendalii | reverse complement strand
ATTGAGTCTTTTATATTAATCAAGTTATATGCTTTTGAGTTAACTTTAAGAGTAGTTTCGGGGTTAACGAGATTGTGTATAATCACTAGATCTGTGATTATAACGCTGTTTAGTGAGCCAACATTTTTGGAATGGTAACTTACTAAATATGGCTATGTGTAAGTGACCTGTACTAAGCATAGTAATATTATTATCCAGGTTTATATAATCATCTTAATTCATTTGCAGTAGTTTTAGAAAAGTCATTTCATGTGTTGCTCTGGGTGAATAATTGAATATCTGAATATCTAGAACCAAATTGGTCAAATTAGTCTAGTGTACGTAATATCTTTATTGATTTTGCATGTTTTCTTTGCTATACTTGTTCGTAGGGATAATCTATACATATTTCTTCTACTCTAATCTATATATATTTATCCACCATCATGTCCCATCCTACCCAACAAGAATAAAATTATCTATTTATTTTCTTTGTTCCGTTACTCTTGTTGGTCTTTAGAACTAGTTCCTTCCCTGTGGGTTCGGTATCTTTTAAAACTACATCGCAACTGTATACTTGCAGTTATCATCATTTTTCTATTTTGATAAGTGGTATTGAAAACACCTATACATTAAAGAAAAAATCTCGCCAATAAGTTATTAAACTTATCAGTAGAAAAGTGGCGAACAAGTTTTTTGTTCCATTATCGGGGAAGGCAAGTGCGTTCTAGTGATCAAATTACCAGAGAACGGGCAATTATATTTATGTGTCAATAGATTTATTTGTTTTTATTTTTGGTTTTGTTTTTGTTTTTGTTTTTTGTTTTACATGTTTATATATTGTTATTAACATATTTTTCTTGCTTATTCATTAAGTTTTCTTTCTAGCATGTGCATGCCAAGTATGCGTAGTTCGGGAGAAAGTTTGGCATCTTTCAAATCAGAAATAGAACGTTTGGTAAGAGTAGAAAATGATTTGTGTTTTTTTTAAGTAAGTGTGTTTTTAAAAATAAAAGAAAAGAATAAAATTTTTGAATTTTGACATATCGCAAACCGCGACATGTATCACGCTCGTGATTAGTTTGGTCTGAACTCTGTATTTCTATATAAGAAGAGTCACGATCAAGACTAACCTTTGCGATCGCGACCCATGCAATCTGCACAGCAGTTAATGTTGTAACAGCTATATTTTAACATTTATATTTGATATATATCCATTGGAAAAGCAATTAATACCCTATTATCTATTTAAATAACCACTTTTCCTAATTTGTTTTCACAAAAACTCTTTTTCATAATCTCAATCCTTTACAAAAACAAGTTTTCTATCTTTCCAATCTGTGTTACAAAGTTCTTGAATTCCATTATAATGGCACCAAAAAAATCAACATCATCAACGAGGAAGAGTGAAGTGGTGAATCGATAAATTGAATTTGGCTACCCCTTTCCAATCTATAGTGAAGAAGAAGTTGAAAGATACTTGAGAATCAAGAACTTCGATTTTCACAATACACTTTTCTACTATCCTACTTTTGTTACTGATGCTGGGATTCAAGTGGAAGTGGAAGAGTATTTTTCACTGTTTAGATTGGAGAAGTTTGTGAATATGCAATTTCCTTTTATCGAGGAATGGGTCCTCAAATTCTTGGTTACTGTTGCTGAAGATGGAAACTTTTTGAAAAAGAAATTTAGGAATGAAGGAGAAGAGTATAAGTTCACTATGATGGATTTAATCAAATGGTTTTGTTTAGGAGAAAATTTTGATGAGATTGAGAAAGATGAAGATCATGAATTAACGGATGTTTGGACTGAGTTAACGGGATGGGATTGAGACGATGTCAATAACTCATCCAACAAAAACATCTGAAGTAATAGCCTTCTATATCTTCACAAGTTTATTTCTCAAAGTCTTTTCTTTAGACATGAGACAACTAAGGTGTCAATGAAGGACTTGGAAATATTGGAGTGCACAGTTTCACAGTTTCGACCAAAGTTTCTGATGTACATTTTGGAGTCCATCACTAGTTTGACTACACATAAAAAGGCTAGAGTTGGAGTTGCAAATACGAATTGCGGGATAATTTTGGGGGTGAAGAATCGATTACCGTACCAATATAATTTAAGTGAGAAATTTAATTTTATGGGAGGAGTGTATATGAAGAGAGCAGGATTGGTTAAAGAAGAAGGAGGAAAGTTTACGTTTCTAACATATATAGTAAGGTAAAGGAAGCTTAGATCGACGCAAGAATCTACTTCTCGAGAAAACCAACCCGACGAAGACGATGTTGAAGAAGTTCAATTTGAAAGTAATAATTCAAGACAAGCCTCAGGAAGTACAAATGATACTTGGAGAGGAAAGTTCATGAAAGATGTCGATAAAGCATGCTTAGACATAGCAAAAATACAGCAAGATGTTCGTCAACTGACAAAATCCAACATTTTATTGAACCAGAAGTTGAATACATATTTCAGAATGCAGAATTTGGAAATCTCACTGAGCCCTCTAGATTCAAGTCCCGATGAAAATTTTTTTTTCTTTTATTTAATTTTATTTTCTTTTCAGTTGTGTGTTTTCGACTAGTTTTATATTTTAATAAAGTCTTCCACAATGAGGACATTGTGTTCTTTAGTGTTGGGGGATGTTTGTAAAATAATCCCGAAAACACCAAAAAAATTAAATAAAATAAAAAAAATCAAAGAATTTGAAAATTTATTGTTATTTATACATTATCTATACCTATACTTTACTAACATATTGTCCAAGGTTATTGTGAGTGTTAGGTATTACAAGTTTGTTGTTAGTGCAAACTTTGAGCGCATGTTGAAATTGAGCATTATTAGCACAACATTTATAAATTTGGCAAGGATGAGTATTGAGTAACATTAGAAAGTAGCATTCCAAGTATGTTTTGATTTATATTTCATTGCAACATGAATTAGTATAAGTTATATAGTTTCAGTTTAATGCTATCGATAACTTTAAATGGAGTAACATCTAGTAGTATTCTTACTATGAGTTTTATATACAAATCTCGAATAAGTCCTATAAGTATTGAGTGTGTTTAAAGTGTTAGGAAACTATATCCATAATACTTTAAAATTAATCAATAAAGGATGAGAGTATTAAGAGTGAAAAATCAAAAGAAAGAGAAGATACCCAATGAGTTATGCAAAAGGTGAGGAATGGTAAGGAGCAGAAACTGCAATCATTCATTGAGTGAAAAAAGAAAAGAAAGCATAGCTTGAAAAGTACAAAGTACTTCAAAAACATATACTTGAAAGAAAAAATGAGAGAGTGGTATGGAGCATAAAATGCAACCATTGAAATAAGGGGAGAGTGGTATGGAGCATAAAATGCAACCACTAAGAGTGTTTTTAGCATCCTAGGTTACCTAAAAATGTCTTGAGAGAAAATTATTCAAAGTGTGCTTTTTATGTCATTTATACTTTATACTATACTTAAGAGAAGGAAATATTCGAGTATCATATAACGCTTATATGAAGATATGATTCAATTGAACCTCCATTAAGAGCAAACGTATAAAACTATACTATATAAATTGCACATTACTAATTTGTGGGAAATTTTGGACTTATACTTGAATCTTATGTAACGTGGGAATGTGGTACTCACTTATGTTGAATTTACCTTGAGGACAAGGTAAAAGTTAAGTGTGGGGGTGTGATAATTATATAATTACACTTATTATCATAATAATTTTACAAATTAAACACTTTAGTTTAAGTCATTTTTATACTTCATATAAAAGATTTCACGTGTTATGCAGTTGTTTTTATGCAAATGCAGGTACTAGGTAAATCTTGGAAGTAAAATGATTAAAGTTGGAAATCTATGAAAAAAGAGTGAAAATGGTGCAAAAAGATGCATGGAACTTAAGGATTTAGCTTAGGATCGAAGCTGTTAAAGATCGGTAAAGTTATAAAAAGAATTATGAAGAAAAACATAATTCATGGTCGCGATAACCTTTCGAGCTGGCGACTTACTATTCTTCAGAATAGGAAGTTGCCAACCAAGTATTCATGGTCGTGACATACACTTCACAGTCGCGACTTTGACGGTTTTTTGGTCAACTCTTCTCAACTACCAACCGCTAGATAAGAACGATCAACCGCCATAAACTACCAAATGATAAGACACCTTTTGGAAGTTAACCAATCATGAAAAGGTGCCTTTCATGGATAAGATCAACCCAATTCAACCAATCACAATGAAGTGATGCAATCTTTCACCAATGGGCACAACTCTTCGTTTAGATAGACGCAACCCTTCGTACTCTATAAATAGTGCTCTAAACTCACCAATTTCATGGAATGTGTGGCATGTATGGTGTGTGGGCACTTAATGTGAAATAGAGGGTATATATGTGTGAAAATCATGTAGATTTCATTTCGTTCCAAGTTAGCGAGAAAATGTATAAGTGATTCGAACCTTATTTCGATCACTAGATTTCTCTACATATTCGAGCGATTGTTGTATAAGTGTAATTGCAAATCACTTATCAATAAAAGTTTTTGTGAGACCTATTTGTGGTCGTGACTTATCACACTTCATAAACAGAAAGTTGCGAACCATTATTCACAATCATGACATGTAATTCGCTATCTCGACATGTGACGATTATTGGTTATCTCTTCTCAACTACCAACCGCCAGATAAGAATGATGAACCACCATCAACTACCAGATAAAAGACGCTTTTTGGAAGCTAACCAATCACAACAAGGTGCCTTTCCATTGTAGATAAGGATGAATGTTTGAATCCAATCATATATTGAAGTGATGCTACCCTTCGCCAATGGACATGACTCTTCGTTTGGATAGGTGGAACCCTTCGTACTCTATAAATAAGGTTCACATTCAACTAATTTCGTAGAGGGATGAGAATGCATGGTGGGCAATGTATAGTAGCGTGTATGCATAGATAGAGAGTAGAAATTATATAGATTTCACTAGTTCAAAGTCTTAGCGAGAAAAATGTATAAGTGATTCGATTCCTATTTCGATCATTAGATTTCTCCACAAATTCGAGCGATTTTTGTATGAGTGTAATTGAAAAGCACTTATCAATAAAAGTTTTCATTCTTAAACATTCTTTTATTCGATATTCACAAAGAATAACATCCTAGCGGAGGTTTTGTATAAGTCGAGACCGAATTGAAAGTAGATGTAAGAATTGCGGGAATTGACGACTCCCATTAAAGAGTGGATAAGGTTTGATCAACTTTAGCTTTCACTTGCATACCTTATAACTTTACTTTATTTTCTGCTTGTACTTTCTATTTCGAAATTTATGATATGTCTATGTGTCATAACGAGTATTTTATCTTGCGTCATTTATTTTAATCAAGTTATATGCTTTTGAGTTAACTTTAAGAGTGATTTTAGGGTTAACAAGATTGTTTATAATCATTGGAACTATGATTATAACTCTGTTTAGTGATCCAACATCTTTGGAATGGTAACTTGCTAAATATGGCTATGTGAGAGCTACCCGTACTAAGCATAGTAATATAGTTATCCAGGTTTATATAATCGTCTTAATTCATTTGCACTAGATTTAGAAAAGTCATTTCATGTGTTGCTCTGCGGTGAATAATTGAATATCTGAAAATTTAGAACCGAATTTGTTAAATTAGTCTAGTGTATGTAATATTTTTGTTGATTTTGCATGTTTTCTTTGCTATACTTGTTCGTAGGGATAATCTATACTGATTTCTTCTACTCTAATCGATATACATTTATCCACCATCATATCCCATCCTACCCAACAACAATAAAATTATCTATTTTATTTTCTTTGTTCTGTTACTCTTGTTAGTCTCTAAAACTGGTTTCTTCCCTGTGGGTTTGATATCTTTTAAAACTACATTGCAACTGTATACTTGCAGTTATCATCATTTTTCTATTTTGATAAGTGGTATTGACAACACCTATATTTTAAAACAAAAATCTCGCGAATAATTTATTAAACTTATCCGTAGAAAAGTGGCTAACAGTCCTCCTTCTCCTTGCATTTTCTCTTCTTAGAGTCATCATCCATCATATTTCCTCAAAGACATTACTAAGTCAACAAGGTTCCTATTAGCTCATCATAGCTATTGGTCTTCAAATTATGAGCCTCCTCGATCGCACTTTTCTTTGCATCCCAATCTTTAGTGAGAATCCTAAAAATCTTCTTTACCATCTTTTCCTCGATGAAGTCCTTGCCTAGCCATTTTAGTTTATCAATGAGTTAAATGAACCTGGTATTCATGGATTGAATACCCTCATTAGCGCCCATCTGGAATAGCTCATATTCTTGAAGCATAAGATCAATCTTTGACTCCTTCACTTTGTCCCTCCCTTCATAGGTGACTTCCAACTTCCTCCATATCTCTTGTGTTGTCTTGCACCCTGAGATCCTATTGAATTCTGACAAATCTAGTGCACAATGTAAGTAATTGATGGCTGTTGCATTCTCCTTAAGGAGCCTTATGTTAGCATCATCATAATACTCTAGGTCTACTGGAACACATTTCCCATTCTTGATAATAGTAGGAATCCTGGGTCCTAACTTAATCACACCATGCTTGCTGATAAGTGTATATTTACACTTATTATTGGACCTGTTAACTGGGAGGCCGGCCCGATAGCCTGGCCCTGGCCCATTTCTAAAATAAAGGGCCTTGAACATTATATTTAGTATAAAGCCTGACCCGGCCCAAGCCCTTTTAAAGCCCTGCTATTAAAGGGCCGGGCTTGGAAATACATATTAAAACCTATTAAGCCAGGCCCAGCCCGGATAAGTTATTTAGATATATTCAAAATAGCTTTTACATTACTCAGGCCCATCTTTTACTAATACCAACCCAACTATTATTTGTCTAGTATATAAATTAATAGAAACTCTCTTAGCCCTAATTCCTAAACCTAAGTACTCTGCCCATTTCATCTCTAATTAGCCGCCACTAATCTCTACAATTTTCATTTTTTCAATTGAAGCTCCTCTCATATATATTAATAGAAACTTGTTTAGTTCTTTTTTTCAATTGATGCTCCTCTCATCTCTAAGTACTCTTTTTTTAGATGACATTTTTTAGAGTTTTTATTTTGGATTTGGATTGTTTTTATTTAATCTACTTGGATGATTTTTTTTGTTGTTTGATTTTATCAATTTGAAAAATTATCGGGCTCAATTGTCGAGCTTTGGACAAGATATTTCAACTTTGACCCTGCCCGGCCCTGCCCTGTACTTTTATCGAAAGGGCCGGGTAGGGCTTGGACAGAGTTATTTATATAAAAGCCCACCTAAGCCCGACCCTAGCCCTGATAAGCCCACCTAGTTAACAGGTCTACTTATTATAATGACATTTTCAATCATAAAACGATATGGTTTTGTTTCATTTTATACTTCATATAAAAGATTTCACGTGGTATGTAGTTATTTTTTATGCAAATGCATAAACTAGGTAAATCTTGGAAGTAAAATGATCAAAAGTGGAATTCTATGTAAAAAGAGTGAAAAAGGTGCAAAAAGATGCATGAAACACAAGGATTTGGCTTAGGATCGAAGCTGTCGAAGATCGGTAAAGTTGTAAGAAAAATTTTGAAGAAAAATCATTGTTCAGGGTCATGACACCCATTCACGGTCATGACTTGTTATTCTTCAAAAGTTGTCAACCATTAGTCATGATCACGACATGTAATTTTTGGTCGTGACTTGTGACAGTTATTTGTTATCTCTTATCAACTACCAACCACTAGATAACAATGATCAACCGCCATCAACTACCAGATGAAAAGACACCTTTTGGAAGTCAACCAATCATGAAAAGGTGCCTTTCCATTGTGGATAAGGATAAGACTTTGCATCCAATAACAATGAAGTGAAGCAACTCTTCGCCAAAGGACACGACTCTTCGTTTGGATAGATGCAACCCTTCGTACTTTATAAATAGGGTTCAAACTCAAACATTTCTCAGAGAATGGATTGATAGTGTGTGATACATGTTAGACGTATATGCATACATAGTGAGTAGAAATTATATAGATTTTGCTAGTTCAAAGTCTTAGCAAGAAAAATGTATAAGTGATTCGATTCTTATTTCGATCACTAGATTTCTCCACAAATTCGAGCAATTGTTGTATGAGTGTAATTGCAAAGCACTTATCAATAAAATTTTTCATTCTTCAACATTCTTTTATTCAATATTCACAAAGAATAGCATCCTAGTGGAGGTTCTGTACGAGTTGAGACCGAATTGAAAGTAGAGGCAGGAATTGGGGGAATTGACAACTCCCATTAAAGAGTGGATACGGTTTGATCAACTTTAGCTTTCACTTGCATACGTTACAACTTTACTTTGTTTTCTGCTTATCCTTTCTATTTCGAAATTTATGATATGTCTATATGTCATAACGAGTATTTCATCTTGCATCATTTATATTAATCAAGTTATATGCTTTCGAGTTAACTTTAAGAGTGATTTCGGGGTTAATAAGATTGTGTATAATCATTGGATCTATGGTTATAATGCTATTCAGTGAGCCAACATTTTTGGAATGGTAACTTGCTAAATATGGCTATGTGAGAGCGACCCATACTAACCATAGTAATATTGTTATCCAGGTTCCTATAAGTGTCATAATTCGTTTACCCTAGACTTAGGAAAGTCATCTCATGTGTTGCTCTATGGTGAATTATTGAATATTAGGGCGTCTAAAACTGTATTTGTTGAAGTTATTTAGTGGACGAAATATTCTTGATGGTTTTACATGTTTTTCTCTGTTAAACTTTTTCTTAGGGAATATCTATATATTTTACATCTTTTCTTGTCTATTCATACATCTATTTGTTCATCTGTCTATCATCCAAACTCTCCAATCAAAATTACCTATTTTTGTTTACCCCGTAACTCTAGTTGGTCTTTAAAATAGAATCCCTTCCCTGTGGGATCGATATCTTTTAAAACTACATCGAAACTGTATACTTGCAGTGGTCACCATCTTTCTATTTAGATAAGCTGTATTGACAACGACTGTTTGTATTTTGAACTTTTATCGTATCGGTAGAAAAGTGGGGAACAAGGTTTTTGGCATCATCACTGAATATAAGCCCTCTAAATTAGTATAGTCAAAACCTTGCGATCATGTTTTTGGGACAGATACCGAAGAAGGCAAGTGCGTTCTAGGATCAAAATTACTAGAGAACGGATAATTATATTTAGTGGCAATAGATTTATTTATTTTTATTTTTATTTGTTTTTGGTTTTAAGTATTGTTATTAACATATTTTTCTTGCTTATTCATTGAGTTTTCTTTCTAGCGTGTGCATGCCAAGTATGCGTAGTTCGGGAGAAAGTTTGGCATCTTTCGAATTAGAAATAGAATGATTTGGTAGGACAAGGAAACGAAGAAATAAGAGACAAAGAAGAAGAATGGCTGACAAAGACCCACTATAAAATGTAGATCAACCTCAACCAAGGCTCATGGATTATATCATTCAGACCATTAATGGTAACAATCAGGGAATTACTACACCACCCACTAATGCAAATCAATTTGAAATTAAACCAGCATTGCTTCAAATGATTAGCAATAATGTGCAATACTATGGTCTACCCAATGAAAATCCAAATGCTCACATTGTAAACTTTCTAGAAGTTTGTGATACTTTCAAAATGATCAATGTTCCTGAAGAAGCAGTTAAACTTCACTTATTCCCATTTACGCTCCATGATAAAGCTAAAGTTTGGTTGAATTCATTCCCCCAAATTCAATCACCACTTGGAATCAATTAGCCCAAGCCTTTCTAACTAAATATTTCCCCTTAGCCAAAATCGCAAGACTCATTAAAGAAATCACTTCTTTTCCCAAAAGGATAGTGAATCCTTGTACGAAGCCTGGGAACATTATAAGGAACTTCAGAGAGTTTGTCCTCGTCATGGTTTACCCTAGAATGTGATTCTGCAAACTTTCTACAATGGAATAAATCATGCAACAAGAGGAGCGATTGATGCTATGGCTGCAGGATCTCTTATGAAGAAAACTAGTCAAGAAGCCTTTGATCTTTTGGAAGGTATGGCAAATAACAATAGTATGTGGCTAGTGGAGAGAGCCCATGTAAGTACTACTATTCCTACTCATTCGCATGCTGCATCTACATCTTCTAGTTCATTTAAAAAGGTCAATGAATTAGACCCTATCTCTATTATGCAAGCACAAATATCTACATTATATCATAAGATAGATAATATGCACATAAATAAGAGTAACCCTTTAACATGTGAGAATTGTGTTCAAATTGGACACACTGCTTTTGAGTGCAACTTTAACCCATGTGTAGGGGAGCAATTAAGTTATGTTCAGAGTCAAGGAAATTCTTATGGTAATAATAATTATAGGAGTTCTAATTGGAAGTATGGTGATAATTAACAAAAGAATTATCATAATACTAATAGAATAGTGCAATTAACAAGTAAAATAGACAAATTTCTGGAAGGAGTTTGTAATAAGCAATCAGAGTCTAAAGAATGTTACAAAAGGTTAGAGAATAAGATGGATCAAATGTTTAAAAATCAATCATCTTCCATTCATAATTTGGAGACACAAGTTGGTCAATTAGCGAGTGCTATTCCATCTAGAGGAAAAGCCCATTTACCTAGTAACATAGAAGGAAATCCTAAGGAAAATGTGCATGCTATAGCCCTTCGTAGAGGTAAATTGCTAGATAAACCAAATCCTTCGGGTATGCTTGCTAATGATGTTGTTGAAGTGCCAGATGATTATCTGAGTAAATCAAATGATAAAGCAAGAGTGGATGAACAACCTAAATCCGGAAAGTTAATTCCCCTCAACTACCATTTCCATAAAGAATGAAGAAGAAGAATGAGGATAAGCAATTCATCTAGTTCATCAACAAACTTAAAGGTCTGGAAATCAATCTTTCATTCATTGAAGCCATTACACAGATTCCTAACTACGGTAAGTTTATTAAAGAACTTTTATCTTGTAAGCGTAGTTTAGAGGGAATATCGAAAGTATCTTTAACTGAAGATTGTAGCAAAATAATAACTGCTACATTTCCCACTAAACTTAAAGATTCGAGAAGTTTCACAATACCATGTAAACTTGGAAACATTTTATTTCCAAAATGTTTATGTGATCTTGGGGCTAGTATAAATCTTATGCCTTTATCGATCTTCAAAGAGTTGAAGCTTGATGATGAAGTTAAAAGGACAAATATGGTCTTGCAATTGGCCAATCAGTCTATTAAACGTCCTTAAGGCATAATTGAAGATGTACTAGTTAAAGTGGATAAAATTGTTTTTCCAACAAACTTTGTTGTACTAGATTTTGCATATGATGAAAAATGTCCTATAATCTTAGGAAGACATTTTATGCATATTGCATATGATGAAAAATGTCCTATAATCTTAGGAAGACATTTTATGCATATTAGCAAAGCATTGATAGATGTGTCAAAAGGCAAAATTAAGTTAAGGATAAGTGACGATACTGTTGAATTTAACATGGATAAGGCTAATAAAAACCCAATGAATGAAGATATATGCATTAAACTTGACTTGATTGATGCTTGCATCCATGAAGTTGTTAAGTTAGATTTCATCCATGAATATGAAGTCAAGGGGTTGAAAAACTCCATTGATCCCTATATCTTATGTTTTCCAATATATAAATATATATAGTATTATATAGTAG
>CATIWQ010058682.1:0-10759 GCA_949673415.1 Euphorbia schlechtendalii | reverse complement strand
GTTTTCTCTGCTATACTTGTTCTTAGTGAAAATCTATTTATTTAGAGTCTCTATTCTATCACATCTATATTTACTCAACTTTTCATTCTAATCTTCCTATCCATAATAAAAATCTCTACTCTATTTTTATTTTTATTTTATACTCCCTATTTTATCTTTAGACCAAACTCTTTCCCTGTGGGTTCGATATCTTTTAAAACTACATCGTAACGGTATACTTGTAGTTATCATAATTTTCTATGTGATAAGAGGTATTGACAACACCCGCAGTTTATGTGAATAAGTTTTTAGCGCCGTTGCCGAGGAAAAGTTTTTCGGAACAGTTTATCAGCCAAAAACTCGTGAACAAGTTTTTGACATTATTATTGGTAAAATTCTTTCAGAGCAAGTGTAGCCAAGTCTTGTGATTAAGTTATTAAACTTATCAGTAGAAAAGTGGCGAACAATATGCGGTGGAGGTGAGATGAGTCACTCTGAATTTCTTGAAGAGGGATGTAATGGTCTTGTTACATAAATGAGTTCCCATGTCACTGATGATAGCTCTAGGCATGCTAAACCTGTTGAAAATGTTAGTCTTAAGGAAACTTGCAACCACTTTAGCATCATTAGTTCTTATTGCCTTTGCTTCGACCCATTTCGAAACATAATCAACTATAACTAATATATAAACATTGCCATTTGATGGGGGGAAAGGTCCCATGAAATCCATGCCCCATATATAAAAAATTTCACAAACTATGATCGAATTAAGTGGCATTTGGTTCCTTTGAGACAAATTTCCAGATTTTTGACAATTTACGCATGTTTTGCAAAACAAATAAGAATCATGGTGAATACTAGGCCAATGGAAACCAGACTCTAAAACTTTTCGAGCTGTTCTATCATGTCCAAAATGACCTCCACATGCTCCAGAATGACAGAATTTAAGAATGGATTCAACTTCATGTTCATTGACACACAACCTAATGATTTGGTCGAAACAATGTTTCCAAAGATACAGCTCATCCCAAATGTAATATTTAGCATGCTTTTTTATTTTATCCATTTCATTTCTAGATAAATAATCAGGTAAAACTCCAGTAGCTAAATAATTGGCTAAATCGGCATACCATGGTTCTTGAATAGAAATAGAAAGAACAAATTTGTTTGGGTATTCTTCTCCAATTGGGACGGATTCTTCTGACATTGGCAGCCTGCTTAAGTGGTCAGCCACTAAGTTCTCTGATCCTTTCTTGTCTCAAATTTCTATGTCGAATTCTTGTAGCAAGAGTATCCACCGAATTAAGCGCGGTTTGGCCTCCTTCTTCTTCATTAGGTATTTGAGAGATGCATGGTGAGAGTAAACATGGACTTTAGCACCTAACAAATACGGATGAAATTTTTCTAAAGAAAATACGACTGCTAAAAGCTCCTTCTCTGTTGTCAAATAATTCTGTTGAGCGCTATCCTACGTTCCTAAAGTGTAATAGATAACATGTGGATCTTTTCCATGTCGCTGTCCAAGTACTATGCCCACAACCTGATTGCTAGCGTCACAAATTATCTCGAATGGTAGATTCCAGTCTGCTGGCTGAATGATCGGTGTTGTGACTAACATTTCTTTCAGCGTATCGAAGGCCTTCTTGCATGAATCACTGAAGTTGAACTCCACATCTTTTTGCAATAGTCTACAGAGGGGTTGAGCAATTTTTGAAAATGATTTAATGAACCTTGGGTAGAATCCTGCATGACCAAGAAATGAACGAACTTCCCATACAGATACGGGGTAAGGTAAAGATTTAACAATATCGACCTTGGCCTTATCAACTTCAATTCCACGTTTTGAAACAATATGACCCAAAATTAATCCTTGATTTACCATAAAATGGCATTTCTCATGATTCAAGACCAAGTCCTTTTCCAAACATCATTTCAAAACTTTAGTGAGGTTTACTAGACATTCATCGAAAGAATTACCATCAACAGTGAAATCGTCCATATATAAATACCTCAATGATGTTTTCCACGAAATCCGAAAAATATACTAACCATACATCGTTGAAACGTGGCTGGTGCATTACAAAGCCCAAACAGCATTCTTCGAAAGGCGAAGTCCCAAACGGACATGTAAATGTCATTTTTTCTTGATCTTCTGGAGCTACTGGGATTTGATAAAATCCTATATATCCATCCAAACAACAATAATGTGATTTTCCTGCCAATCGTTCTAACATTTGGTTAATAAAAGGTAATGGGAAATGATCTTTACGAGTAGAAGCATTTAATTTACGATAATCAATACACATTCTCCACCCATTCTAAACCCGAGTTAGAATTAACTTACCATCTTCATCTTGCATCATCGTTATACCTGTCTTTTTCAAAACGACGTGGATTTGACTCACCCACTGACTGTCTGATATGAGGTATATTATGCCCGCATCCAGCAGTCGTAGTATCTCCTTCTTCACCAATTCCATCATTGGTGGGTTCAATCGTCTTCGGCTTTCTCTCGTTGGCTTGACGTCCGTCTCTACAAGGATTCGATGCATATACGTGGAGGGACTAATGCCTTTGATATCAGCAATGGTCCATCCTATAGCGCTTTTGTGTTCTTTCAAAACCTTGACTAATTCCATCTCCTCCCAACTTTGAAGCTTGTTTGAAATTATCACCGGTAATGTTTCTCCCTCACCAAGATAGGCGTACTTTAAATGATCCGATAGTGGTTTCAACTCCAATTCGGGTGCTTGCAAAATAGAAAGGGGAAGTTTGGCATGAGAATTTGGCAAATCAATTTGGGGACTCTCCTTTGAAAGAGGAAGGATGCCCCTTAATTCACTTTCTATTTCGAATAAACACTCTTTAAGCACAATCAAATCATTCAAAACATTCATGTCATCTTCACACAAAACCACATTCAATTCATACACATAATTAGTTTCAAAAACTTTCTGCACTAAAGGTTCAATTGCATCGATTTAGCACACACTAGACACATCAAGCGGATGTCTCATAGCTTCATACATATTAAACTTAACAACCTCTCCATCGAATTCCATAGTCAATGTACCGTTAAAAACATCTATCTTAGTTCTCGCTGTTGTTAAAAACGGTCTTCCTAACAAAATATCATGGGCTTTTGGAGACATATCATCTTCCATATGAACCATATAAAAATCTGTAGGAAAAATTAATTTGTTCACTTCAACTAAGACTTCTTCTAATAAACCATCGAGATACACCGTTGACCTATCCGCCAATTGAATTACCACACTTGTTTCTTTCAAAGATCCAACTTTTAAAGCTTCAAAAACAGAAAATGGCATAACATTAATCGAGGCTCCCAAGTCACATAAACATTGCCAATTTTACAAGGAATCGTGAACAAACCTCGATCTTGGAATTTTGGTGGTATACTTCGCTTAAAGATTGCAGAGACATTTTCATTAACACTTACCTTCTGGAACCCTTCTAGCTTTCTCTTGCTAGTGCATAATTCCTTCAAGAATTTTGCATATCGTGGCACCTGTTTAATCACATCAAGCAAAGGAATATTTACCTCCACTTTGCGCAAAGTCTTAAGGATTTCCTTCTCATTATGATCCTTTTTAGATTTAGCAAACCTCTTTGGAAAAGGTGGCTGTATGATAATAGGCTCCGGATCAATAACTTTCTTTACCTCTGAAGATTCCAATTTTTGCTCTGTAATTTTGACTTCTGGTTCCAGCTTGTCACTTACCTTGTGCCCATAGCTTGTCTCACAGGGTACATTCTGCAAAACTTTCCCATATCTCAAAGTTATAGCATTAACATTCTATTTTGGGTTTAAATCAGGTTGGGATGGTAAACGTCCTTGGGACTCTAGCTTACTGAGGGAAGGCGCTATTTGAGAGATTTGAGTTTCTAAATTTTAGAACCTTGTGTCGGTAGCTTGTTGAAATTTGTCAGTGTAAGCAATCAAAGTTTTCATAGCATCTTTGAGGGAGTTACCTGAATTGTCTCTATTTATGTGCCTTTGCGGTTGAAATTGACCTTGATTCTAAAAGTGTTGTTGTCTCGGTGCATAGCTCAAATTTGGATAATCTTTCCAACCAGGGTTGTATGTGTTTGAGTGGGGATCATATCGCCTTTGGGGCTGAATTTGATAACCAATCACATTCACATGTTCTTCATCTTGAAGTGTTGGGCATAACTAAGTTGGGTGAGTTGTTTGAGATTGCCCTGCTACCAGCCCTTGCACCATAACTGTTAGTTCAGAAATTTGGGATTGTACGGAGTCATTACTTACCTTATTCACGTGTGCCCTTGAATTAGTTGTTCCGCTAAATTGTTGAGCGTTTGCTGCCATTATAGATATCAATTCCCTAGAAGCTCGTGGAGTCTTTTTTACAATGGCACCACCGCTGGCAGTATCCATCAATTTAGCTTCGATAGGTAGCAGTCCTAGGTAAAAATATTGAATCAACAGCTGCTCTGTTACACCGTGTTATGGGCACGATGCGCACAGTTTCTGGAATCTTTCCCAATACTCATACAACGATTCAGAAGCCTTTTGTTTGATCGCACAAATATCCCTTCTGATTTGTGAAGCTCCGATTGCTGGAAAGAATCGCTCAAGGAATTGCCTAGCCATTTCATCCCATGTTCGAATGCTCCCGAATGGTAGGTAATAG
This sequence comes from Euphorbia schlechtendalii, assembly GCA_949673415.1. Taxonomy (NCBI): domain Eukaryota; kingdom Viridiplantae; phylum Streptophyta; class Magnoliopsida; order Malpighiales; family Euphorbiaceae; genus Euphorbia; species Euphorbia schlechtendalii. Next base: position 6,104 of record CATIWQ010058682.1, on the reverse strand, counting down.
AGCCAATCTTTCGCTGTATCTGCAAGTGAAAAACGGAATGCTCTTAGCTTAATCTGATCAATAGCAATAGTTTGTGGCTTCATGCCTAAACAAAAAACATGAAATTCTTTTAAGTGTTTATAAGGATCATCATTCTCCCTTCCACGGAAAGTGGGTAAGAGGTGGATTAAACCCGATTTGATTTCTAATGGGTAAGGGTGTGCATTTGATCGAAACCAAACCGAATTAACCAAAAATCAAATAAAGAAAATATTGTTAACCGAACCAAACCAAATAAGATTCAAAACCGAATTAACCAAACCGAAATAAATTATTCAGTTTGGTTAAATACCGAATTAAACCGAAATTATGAATTAATTAACAAAAATTTCAAATTCTAACACTTAAAATACAAAATGCATATCCAATATATGTATTACAATGGATTAAATGACTTACTAGAGACACATAAAAGAATAAAAGTGCATTTTTAAGAAGAGGAATAAGGGTGTGATATTAAAAAAAATTATTATATGTTTATATATATTTCAGTTCGGTTATTATGGTTTTTTCTACACAAAAACCGAACCGAACCACATAACCGAAATATCAACATTTTACAAACTGAACCAAACCAAATTTTTAAAATAACCGAACCAAATTAATATTTTGATTCGGTTCGGTAATTCGGTTACCAAACCATTGGCACACCCCTACTAGTGGGGCAGCAAGATCCTCATAAACAACTCAAAGTGGTGCTTGATCGATTGGGGCGGCATGATGGTCCTCGAGAGTTCGTTCATCAACCATGGTTTCTGGTTTTGTAATGTCAAGAGCTTTCTCTTCTTCGTCGGAATGGGAAGATTCTTCGTTCTCGGAATCGAATTGAAAGAGGAGTCCAAAGGTTGAGACAAGTTTAAGCACTTTGGTCTCCTTTCTCAATCTCTTGGCAGTTTTCTCAATTTCTTCGTCGAACTACAATTTGCCTGTACCAGAAGATCGAGTCATTCAACTAAATAAACTATTACAAAATTAATTAAAACTCTCCTAGGCCACGGCGCCAAACATTGGCGAGTGTCGAATCCGCCAAGTTAGTATCCTACTCGAAGAATTTGTAGCAATGAAAGTAGGGTCGATCCCACAGGAAGAGTTATAATTTTGTAAAAATTGTTATGTTGAATGTAAAAATGAAAATACTTAAAAGTAAAAAAGGGCGGTTTTGATGAGTTGACACTAGATTAAAATGATAAAAAACAAGATTAATTAAAAGTTGTAAGAAAATCAATTGATGAAATTATCCAACCAAAGGCGTAATTCATACTATCGTTGTTTCACTTGATCACGGGTTCAAAAATATTTCAAATCGAATTTCACTAAACCGGTTATAGTTACCAAAAGACACTCCTAGCAACCAATTTTCCCTTACTTTTAAATCAATTACGAGATGCTCTATGATTGATCCTAACTAAACCATAGTACTTTGGAAACGTTCCTCGGTTTTAACTTGGTAATTGCATTAAGAATTAGGAAAACCCGATTCAAACCAATTTGTCAAGACGCTTGACTCGTTTAAGTAAAATTGTTTATTTCTTAAGATAGAAAAAACTTAATTTGACACGATACAAATCGATCGAACAATTACGGATCAAATCAATTTGTATGTCAACAATGAGTTCTTTCGATTGAAACAACGTCGACCTTTTGGAACAATTAAAAGAGTCAAAATAAACTTTATAAACCGAAATAAACAAATAGCAAAATCGATTAGAAGAAAGTAAGAACAATTAGACCTCACAAGTGAAAAGAAACAAGAGTAGAATTAACCTTTGATTGGATAATTTCATCAATTGATTTTCTTACAACTTTTAATTAATCTTGTTTTTTTATCATTTTAATCTAGTGTCAACTCATCAAAATCCCCCTTTTTTACTTTTTAGTATTTTCAGTTTTACATTCAACACAATAATTTTTACGAAATTATAACTCTTCCTATGGGATCGACCCTACTTCCATTGTTACAAATTCTTCGAGTAGGATACTAACTTGGCGGTTTCGACACTCGCCACCTACCGAGTAACTACCAGATTAGTTCATTTTAGTGATTACATAATACATTAAACCAATTTATTAAAATTCAGAAATTCAACAACCTAAAAACCAGATCACTACCAGTTAACTACTAGATAATTTCATTTTAGTATTACAAAAACATCAATTGTTTTAGTTACTACCAATTACTGATATCTACCAGCAATAGATTAATACTAGATATCTACCAGGTATCTACCAGTTTCCTACCATATACTAGTTTGCTGATTGTTCTAGCTATTCATCATATACAACAACATAAAAACTAGATTCCTACCGGATAACTATCAGATTAGTTCATTTTAGTGATTACATAATACATTAAACCAATTTATTAGAAATCAGAAATTCAACAACCTAAAAACCAGATCACTACCAGTTAACTACCAGATAATTTCATTTTAGTAATTACAAAAACATCAATTGATTTAGTTACTACCAACTATCTACTAGATTCGTAACAGTTTCATACCACATACTAGTAAACTTGAATCACTTATAATTATCCAAGTTATGTGTCTATAGATATGTGAATACTCATAACTACTACTAGGTTAATAGTTTCAAAGCAAAAGCATATGTTTACCTCGAGATTTGGATAGTTCAGTAACTTCCTTCTCATTTTTCTTCTTAACAACATATTTGCTAGAAGTTTTATCTGCAACCTTGTTTCTCTTAGGAGTAACAGAACTTTTTGATTGCTTGGCAGCTCTTTTCGGTGCCATTGAATCTAATAAAAAACTGAAAACAAAAGATTAAAACAAGAAATGAAGAAGAAAACAAACGATTAAAACAAATGATGAAAAATGCGAACAAATAAAAAAGATTAAAGTTAGATTTCGTACCTTATATCACAAAATCGAAGAAGAGATTAACTGCAATTGATTGGAGAATGAAAGACGCAAGTGAGATAACGAAGGATTAGCAGAAAAAGTAAGGAGAAGAAACGATTATGGAATGAAATTTGAATTGAAGATAAAAGAGTTTTGCTGAGAAAAAAAAGGAGAGCGTACGGGAGAAGAAGATTGAAAGAGAACGTAGGTTTTTAAATTTTGGATTCCTTTTCATACATTTTAGTTATGGGTCAAAACTTGAGCTGAAATTAAGTTGGTAAATTAGGTCATTATTGAAAAATCTCTAATATTAATACTATCAAGAGCACAAAGCAATACGTATACCGTTTATTGAAAATGTCTTGGCTACACCGTGTGAAAGAACCAGAATGATTTTATGAAAAATCATAAGAGCTTTTCTTATTCTCAGCCTATGAGAAAGTTATTGATCATGGGTATGTTTGAAAATAAAATGGAATGAACTTGAATTCCTTTAAAAACAAATGTACCAACCACATTTTACAATATTACTATTTTTAAGATTAATACCTCACTTATAATTTTCTACATTTCTCTAATATTAATTTGTTTCATTGGCTTTGCTAATTTATTTCTAAATTTTATTGCTAGAAGTTTTTTTTTTTTTTTTGTATCTTCAACTAAAGTATAATTCCAATCTAACTCAAATTTTAGAATTTAATTGGTTGTTTGGGATATGTACAGAATTTTTTTTAAAATATGTATACTAAATGATGAGAAAATGTATAATTAAAAGAATAATATAATTTATCACCAAAATTATTTTCTTAAAAGTTCTAAAATAAATTTGAAGTTTTATTTTTAGAAATTTTAACATTTTGATTTTTGAGTAACCTGTGAATCGAATCTAAGATCTCACTTTCTTGCTCCACTTTAGGATGAGGTGTGACTAATAGCTTATTTAACTGATTAATCAAATTCAAGAATATAATTGATTCTTTTACTTGTAATCTGATTTAAATCGAAGAAATGTAAAATAAGATGAAAGATGGAAAAAAAATACCCTACACTAAATAAGATGAAAGGGTAAGAGAGTAACTACTCCCTCCCAAGTAGACCTGTTCGTCGAGCGGGCTGAGCCGGGCTTGAGGGATTTTTTATAAAAAATGTTAACCCAAGCCCGTACTTTAGAACTTCGGGCTCGGGCCGGGTTTGGGTCGGGCTAACAAGGTTATGGGAAATCGTAAGAAATACTCATTTTAGGATTTCATATTTAGTAAATACCCTATCACTAAACTTATTTATTCCTTTGTCACTTTTTAATATCTGAATTGATTAAATACCCCTTATTCAACATTAACTATCTTTTAGGGATTATGAGATTCGGTTTTCAAATTTAATAACGGTTATTTTGTAGTCTTCTTCTCACATTCAATTTTTTCCAAAATTCATTTGTGGTGCTCTTTTCTGATTCGATCTTTCATTTTCTTTCCAAATTCATTTGAGGTTTTTTTTATCTAATTCGATTTCTTTTATAAATTTGATTATCTTATCATCAATTGACTTCGAAATCTCCAATTTAGTATGTTAACAACATCAATCCAATTTAATTTTGGAATTCAAGGAAATTATGAATTCACAATATCAATACAACCTCCGGTTCGATTTCATATGTAAGCAACAGATGTTTCGCTCGCGTTCATTTTTGTTTTCTAGAAAATATATCATTTTTCAAAGGAAGTATACAATTTTTCAAAAGAAATATACGATTTTTCAGCAGAAATATACTGTTTTCCATAAGAAAATATACGATTTTCAGATAAAATATACAATTTTTCAAGAAAAATATACCTTTAAGTTTGTCGTGTCATCTTTTATCTATGAAGATACTAGAAATATACAATTTTCCCAAAGAAATATATTGTTTCAAAAAAAATATACAACAAAAACTATACTATTTTCTAGATAATATACCACTTATCATAGTAAATATACAATTTTTTAAAAGAAATATTACCATTTTCTAACAGAATTATACCGTTTTCCAAAAAAAATGTACGGTTTCCAAAAAAGTAATACAATTTTTCAGGAAAAATATACCTTTAAACTTGTCGTTCCATCTTGTCTTTGAAAATTGAAGAATTTAGAAATATATGATTTTACAAAAAGAAATATATTGTTTCTAGAAAAAATATACAGTTTTCACGAAAAAATATATCATTTTCTTAGAAAAAAATACCTCAAAGCTTGATGTGTCATTTTTTATACTCGAAAAATTTCTTGGTTTCAGCCTTTTTTTGCGAAATATACTAATGATGATGTTTTGAACCATTAGTTTTATTGTGAATCGAAAAATGTGAAACTAATATCAAAGAACGGAAACACATGAGCAATGAAATTGGTGAAAATAAACTGGAAGCCACTAAAATTGAAGAATGGCAACTAGAATTGGGAAAATCGAAATACAATAGTTGTGGAATCAGAGAAGGGAAATGAAGGAGCCACTTAATGACCATTGCGGTTGGGCGACAACAAAAACTAAAACGAAAATAATGACATGTGAGAAAACGAACGTTTTTAGAGAGTTGGTGTTTGGTTATGTTTAGGAGTTTAAATTCTTTTTTTTTGAATAAGATCAGGGACAGGAAGAAAGGAGCGATGGTGACATTAGTCCCTCAGTGAAAGCGCCGCTTACAGCCCACACCCGAAGGCAGGCAAAGGAACTAACACCATGGGGGGACCCGCCCTTCCCCACTCCGAACAACCCCCCTAACATTTATTAAAATAAAAGAAAAACAAAATATAGATTAATTAATAGGGATTTTAATTTGATTTGTTTCTGTGTTGGGGTATGAATTATATGAAAATGGTACTTAATGAATAAAAATATAGATTAATGAATTTGAAAGTTTAAAATGGGTATTTATTAAATATTAATCTCTAATATTTAAAATCAAATTTTGTAATGGGGTGTTTATAAAAATTACCCCAAGGTTATTCCCAAGCCCGGCCCAAGCCCATGAATATTTTTTTGTTATAATATTTTTTATTAAATTAATAGAAAAAATATAAAAAAGTTAGGGGGGTTGTTCGGAGTGGGGAAGGGCGGGTCCCCCCATGATGGGAATTCCTTGGCCTGCCTTCGGGTGTGGGCTGTAAGCGACGTTCTCATTGAGGGACTAATGTCACCCTCGCTTCTTTCTTCATGTCCCTAATCTTATAAAA
>CATIWQ010058673.1:0-16076 GCA_949673415.1 Euphorbia schlechtendalii | reverse complement strand
TATGTTTTTTACGTTATTATATATTAAACTGAATTGTTAATATTATCATTTTATTGTATTAGACTATTAGTATTTATATTATAATAATTATTATGTATTATTAAATATTAAAATAATAAAAAAATTGAATCCGCCTAGGCCTCGCCTAGTCCCCGCCTAGGTGCCGCCTAGGCCCCGCCTGCGCCTAGCTCCCGCCTAGTGCCTAGCACTTTTTAAAACACTGGGTGATGGTAGCGATAGCAGGATAGAGATGGTGATGGATATGTTGGTGTAGGTGGAAGAAGTGAAGTTGGTAATAATGGAGGAGGTGAAGTTGGTAATAATGGAGGAGGTGAAGTTGAAAAGTAAGAGAAAATGTTTTCCAATCTTTTTTATAGGAAAAAATTTTCCATTACAGTCAAACCTCTATAAATTAATAATGTTAGGATCATGAAATTTTATTAATTTAGCAAGATATTAATTAATCGTATAAATTAATAATTATTAATTTATAGAGTATGTAGTTTATATATCTACAATGTGAATATGTATGAAATACATGAATTTAATTAATAAGTATTAATCATGCATATTAACTAAATTCATGTATTTTCATTGATAAACGTTTAGCGGTTCGTGGAATTCAATTCATTTCATATCTTACCTCGAGTCATATAAAGCATTAAAGCAAATTGACAAATGAAACCACGTTTTCGATTTAGATCTCACGTGGGATATGTATGGATTAAATAAATTCATATAAATCTCATTTGACATATAAATTAATAATTCATAATTTGTAAAAATATATTTCATATTAACTGAATGTATAAATCCAACCACTAGACTTCCCCCAGTGGCCACAGCTTCCTCCCAAAGTAGAGAAAGAAGTTGGGGGTCCTGGGTTCGAGCCTCGGGTACCTCAAAAATTAAAATGTTCCTAATTCTTCAAAAATGTATAAATCCACTCAACTATTAATATAGTTACATGTACTAATATTAACTAAGTTACTATATAAAGAGAGTTACTATATATAACTGTACAAAACAAAAGAAAAAAATGGCTTCTCATCTCAAAAGTATAAAAAAATCAACCATGACAGATGGTATACGTAAAGAATTATGTGAGTACAAACAACAAAATCCAGCATGCACTCAAAAGCAATCACCTTACAACACTTTATTTTACAATATGAAAACTCTACACCGGATTTTCTCAATGCTCTAAGAAATGTTAGAGATAAGATTTAAGGGGATATTAATTTTAAAAAGAAACAAGTAACATTATATTCAAATTTTTAAAAATCTTCTTAGATTAGTTATGAATTATATGAAATATATTTTTACAAATTATGAATTATTAATTTATATGTCAAATGGAACTTATATGAATTTATTTTTTCGTATTATCTTATAAATTTAGCAAATTATTAATTTACCACGTTGGTTCTGACTAGGGACCGGAGAAAATTATTATTTTAGCAAGATTATTAATTTATCGAGTATTAATTTAACAATGATCTACTGTATTTACACTTCATTTTCATGTTGACTTGCACAATATTTTTCTTTGACTTATTTTCCAAATCAAACAAACGCAGGAAAATTTTGAAAATATTTATGTACAATATTTTACCGGAAACAAACGAAGCCTAACTAGTCAAGGATTTGATTATTTTACATGAAATTAAGGGTGTACTTGTTATATAAACTTCCTTTTCTATTTCGTTCACGAGGGAACAAAATTATGCAATGCAATGATATTGAAAACATTACCTCACAAAGGTAAAGTCCGTTAATACAATAATCACAAAACAATTGACTGATGATTTACTTAATACAATAAATCAATTAAACATTTACCCCGCACGGATGGAGTCCGTTAACACAATAATCAGGGGCGGTGCTGGGGGGCGGCATGCAGAGGCAGCCGCCCACCCAGTGATCGGAAAATCCAAGTAAATATGGGTTTTCCAGCGAGGTTTGCAGAAATTTATCTCTACAGGCTGCAATGGCCGCCTAAAAGACGTTGAAGATGAGATTGATATATTATTAATTAATACAATTTATTTCTTTAGGTGTAAAGGTTAAATGACGTAGTTTTCACTTTAGATTTAAAATATTAAAGTTCCTGATTTACTTTTCCTGATTTAAAATATTAAAATGTTAAACGACATGCAGTTTCCATGTTTCCCATCAGATTCGGAAACGGAAATCCCTACGAGACTTTTTGGTGTCGTTTCCGCAATTAAAGAAAGTTGGTTTCCTTAAATTTTTGAACCCGTTTCTTAGCAATTCCTTGTATTTAAAAACCCAATTTTGATTCATTCCTAAAACTAAATATCCAAATCTATTCAAACTACTAAGATTTTAAAACCCAATTCATTATTAAATAACGATAATATCCATATATTATAGAAAAAACTTGTTTTATTCCATTTTATATACTTACATTGTTGTGATCATAGAACATAACACAATTTTCAGATTTCATGAAACTTTATTTACTATTGTTTAATGTTTTGAAATAGCTATTATTTCAGTAAATTTGCTTTATAATCAATATTATTTTAAATATATGTTATTTTAGTATTTTATATAAGAATGAAATAATATGTATGAAACTTTATATATTTATATTTATAAATGTACCTTACATTTTTATTATTCACTCGTTTACCCACAGTTTCCGAACCTATATTTTTTAGAAAGAGTGTTTCCCCGTTTCCGTGCTACGTAGACGAAAACTGAAATTCGTGGGCCAATTGTGAGTTGTAATGTGCATGGTTTTAGCTTTTCAGAATTCAGACGGTATAGCTTTTAGCTGAAGTAGCCGTTTTGTTTTAGAAGAGGAAACTGTTCTTCTCGGAGAGCAAACTTCAAGTGTTAGACAAGGATTGTATCAGGAAGCAGTTTACATTATGTAGCTAACAAGATTGAGTCATATGATATTTCTGCTATGTTTCGGTGTTCATAAAAATTTTCGTGTTTTTTGTCACTAATTTAGAAGGCAGATAAGCAAACCATGAAAGAGCGCAAGAATAACATCACGCTCAAGGACAAGGCAATATATGAGAGTAATGAAGGAACTGAGGATTGTGATCCTCAACATGAGTAGTTAACGATTGAAGGAAAATGATATAGACTATATTTACGTAGGATTTTTCAAGTTCGTCTTTACTTTTGTCAGTGCTCGTCCCCCTTCAATAGTTCCAACACTGTACTTCATCAAAAACAATTCCTAGTTTAACTACAATTAATAAATTGGTACAAATATGTTGTGCTATAATATTGAATTAAAATTCTGAGAATAGTGGACAAAATAAATGAAGTTTATGTCGAAACAAGAAACAAACTAATAAATGTTTGAGCATATAAAGAAAAATAGAATCTTCAGAGGAATCAAATTTCATGCAAAAGATTTAAACTTGGTTGAATGAAAATTCTGGAAAAGAAATCTGAAAGTAAATTTTGGTAGAGCTAAAATCATATAATTCCAAATGCAGTTGTAGCTCCAAAAGCAGCAAGGAAAACAACACTTAAAATTTCTCCCTTTCTAACACCTCTACAAATGACACAGAAATTGAATTGAAACAAATTTAAATAGTATATTTTTCCTCACCCGAGATCGAAAAATGTCACAACATATATGCAAAGTTGATATTTTTACGAATTATGCAGCGTCGGAAGATTAATAACGATTTGCGGAATTTCTTCACCGATTTCATCAACAAATTTCATTCTACTCTACGTGTGTGTGTGTATATGTTGGGCCGTCTAGTTTCATTAGAATCACCTGTCTTGGCCCATATAAGTTTTATTGAGCTGAGTTATATTAGCAAGTTTTTAAGCCTTAAAAAGAAAAAGAACTTGGAATTTTAACTTTGTGGTCACCAGGTTTTTGTTTTTCTAATAATGAACTTTTCAGTTTTCAGCATAAATATGAATTTCCGTTAATAAAGCATTCACCTGGACTAGTGTAATTACTACAGTAGCATATGGTAAAATAGCATACGGTCACGTACTCTAGTTTGGTTGATTAAATATAGGTTTAATGTGTTGCAAGGTACTCTAAGTTATTTCAAAAAATCACTGCTTCTTTGAACTTTCAAAGTGACTCAGTTGCTATATCAACTTTTAAAATGTGCACAACTTTTGCTCTTTATACGTCATATGTCAACTTTTGATTTGAGAAAAAAATAAAAAAAATGACATTTTTGAAAAGTCAAACCAACTTGAAGTTGACATGTGGCATTCATGTTATAAATTTATTGATATTAATGTGTTTGTATAATTCAAAATATATTTTATATAACATAATCATATTTTGTTAGACGCATTGTTAAAAAGATAAATTTCAAAAAAAGTACTATCCGATTTCACTTATATACAAAATCGAGTTTGAGAATTTCTTTTTTTATAAAATGAAATCCATAAAATTGAACAGTAATTTATAACTGATACCGTAAACATGACGTGACAAAGAGTAACATTCAAAAACCCAAATTTTGTTATCTTCTTCATCCTTCAAACTACAAAATCAAAATTTGGATTTCAATAAACTCCAATTTCTTCATTCTGGAGGGGTGGACAATCCACTCAACATGATCAAGAGAATTAAGAAATTTAACAATTCAAACCATTTTATTTATAAATATGTTTAAAACAAATTAAAAATGTTAATGTAAAATAAAAACACGTTATTAGCAGTTTAAACGGAATTTAATTAGAATAAAAGAAAAAATCTATTTATTTGAGTGCTTATAAAATGCTGATAGAAATTAAAACAGAAAAACAAATAAGAAGCTGAACTGAGACTCGACAGAGCTGTTGAACGGAAAATGCTTTCAATGCTGGAAGCAGCGACTCAGACGACGGAGACGGCATCATTCTAATTCTTCTTCTTCTTCTTCTTGAAATCAACTTTCTATTACTACACCGAAACGCTTCTTCAGTTAAAACCAAAGATGCGGAGAACGGCTTCCTCCACTCCTAAAGGCATCGCCGCCATTGTCGGAGTAGGCCCGAATCTCGGCCGTTCCATCGCCCGCAAGTTCGCTCATGAAGGCTACACGGTCGCCATCCTTGCTCGCGACTTAGGTATTCACTTCCACATTATTACAAGTTTAAATACATGGAGACTGAAATCAATTTCTAGGGATTGAGAATTCAATTTTTTAGGGCGATTATCTGGATTCGCTGATGAAATAGCGAGAGAAGAGAAAGCTCAAGTGTTTGCTATAAGAATCGATTGCTCCGATTCGAGAAGTGTAAGAGAAGCTTTCGAAGGTGTTCTTTCGCTTGGATTTGTGGAAATCCTTGTTTACAATGCTTATCAACCAACTCCATGGATCCCTACCAATTTCACTGATATTCGCATCGATTCCTTTGAGAAATCCCTTGCTGTTTCCTCTTGTGGTGCTTTTCTTTGCGCTCAACAGGTAATCGTGATATTTCGAATCTAATTGCATATATGATATTAGGTATTAGCAAAAATATTGGTCTTAGATTTGCTTTAATTTGTCAATTTCCTGAATCTATGATTGCTATACTGTGAATTAAACAGACAAACAGAAAATGATTTGGGAATCAGATAATTGATATTTTATGTGTTTGGAAACTGGAACTAGGTTATTCCAGGGATGGTTGAGAGAGGAAAGGGGACCATATTGTTCACTGGATGTTCAGCTTCTTTGAACGGCGTAGCTGGTTTTTCTGAACTGTGTAAAATCTGTGTTCTGAATCTGAAATTGAATCTTGTGAAGATTCCTTTTAGATAAATTCCACATCTTTTTTGAAACAGGTTGTGGAAAGTTTGCTTTGAGAGGCCTATCACAGTGTCTAGCGAGAGAGTTTCAGCCGTTGGGAGTTCATGTTGCTCATGTTATTATCGATGGGGTTGTTGGCCCACCAAGGTTAGTTCTTTTCTTTTGGCAATCATTGTTTATAATAAACTTTATATATCGGGGGATTGAACCCATATTTTAAAAAACTGAATTATACTAAATGAACTTTGAAGTTAACTGTTAAATGCAGCTCAATTGAACAGTTTTCAAAGTAAAGGCTCTTCACATTATAAAAAGAATATAATTTAACTGACTTGAGAGCTCTATGATAATAAATGGTATCAAAACTATTATGAACTCGATAACTTTTACTAAATGTCACCGTGAACTTTTAAAGTTTTAGTTTGTCTCATTAAACTTGGTAAAAGTGCACCACTTTCCCTCCTCAATTTCACATGTCATTTTCTAGTTGGTTTGGAAAATATAAGAAAAACAATTTCTCAGATGAGTCAAAAATAACATAATTTGACACTGATGTTGACGCGGCAAACTTATGTATTTTTATCGAGATCAAGTTGCTAAAACTTCTGAAATTTTTTAAACATTATCATATTTAGGAAAGTTATCATTTAGTAATTATAAATTTATGTATAACAACGAATATAAATGTGCAGCAAAAAACTTTAACTTGAAAAAGACAAAATGAAAAGAAGACTCATCACAGGTTGTGCGTGTAACTCTAGAATTCATGTCATGTACAAAAATTTTTATATATTTTTCAATTGATTTCTTTGAAAATATGGTTGAGGAAAATGATTTATAGAAGATAAAAGAAAAGGAGATTCTTTTCATTAAAAAAAGAAAAGTGAACATTACTCATTCCATCTCCGTATATATGATGTTTAAACAAATTTACGAATTTTAATAATATTATAAATTAATGCAAAATTTATGAAATAATTGAATAAAAAATATATTGAAAGTTGAAAAAGTCATATAAATTAACTATAACAAATGACTACAAGCTCATATGTATCTAGATGAAGGAGTATATTACAATTAGGGGTGTTAACGAGCCGAACCGAGATCGAACAGTCCTGAGTTCGGCTCAGCTCGTGAATGAAAATATTCGAGCTTAGAAAATTTTAGCTCAGCTCGGGCTTGTGAAAAGCTTGGCTCGAGCTCGCGAATTTACGAGCTTAAAAGAGCCTCGTTTACTTGCGTTAAATTCTTAACTATTTTTTTCAAATAAAATATTCTGACAAAATAAAAATTTAAATATATAATTAAAATATTTAAACTAAAGTGTGAATAAAAAACATGGTTTGGAATAACGATTGATTACGTAGAATCATAAACTAAATTAACTTTAAGCTAATTTCTTTTGAAGTATTTACTTATCCATCTTTACTCTACAAAAAAAATCATATGAAAATTCTCATTTTACTTATTACTCACCAAGCATATAATTATTTTTCACTAGTTTACTAAGTAGAAAAATAATACGAAAATGTTTACGAGTTTTTGAACTGAACTATAAAAAGCTTGGCTTGGCTTGGCTTGTTAATGTATCGAGCCGATCTCAAATTCGAGTCGAGCTCTATCGATTCGAACTCTGACCGAGCTTTGGCCGATCTCGAACTGTTTACGAACCACTGGACTTGTTAACACCCCTGGCTACAATTTGACCTATTCTTAAGTTCTAAAATATTTGCAAACAGATGATATTTCTCTACGTTTGGTAAAATTGTTTCTCATCTTTCCTATTTGTACAAGAAAGAAGTAAATAATATGTTTCAATCATGTTATCTTGAAATGGAAGGATAAGATTAGAACAACTTTAATCTACATTTCCAAAGGTAGAGTATCATCATCCATTTGTAATCACACAGATTCATCCCTTACTAATGTACACCAAGTTCACTTAAAAGTGTGTGGCCTGTTTTATTAGTGTCCGACATTGCATTTATTGTGGGTCATTCTTTCATTCTGAAAGAGAAAGAGTTCTATTCTTTTATTGAAAAGCGACGTTTCAAAACTTAAATAGATGCCGCTCAATCACTCAAATACTTTTTTTGATTTATTGATTTTTTTGTAAATATAGTAAATGACATATTCAACTATAAGATATATTATCAACTAAACCAAATGTCACAACATTAGAAAATACAAAAAAAAAAAAATTGTTTCATTATTAAGTTATTGAATTTGTAAATTACTTAAAGCTGAATGAATCAAAGGCAAAGAAGTAAAAATTAACAAATAAACATATTCAATATGTCAAACGTTAAAACCGCATTTGGGTTCTAACTCAAATTTTTTTTTAAGTACGGATCTTACATGTTGGAAGCTCCTTAAACTTTGAAATTTCATGTTAGACACTAATGTGAGAGATCTCACAGTTTTAATTAATTTGATCTTTGCAAGAAAAAAATCTACTAGTGTGTTCGAACCTTAATTTTTGAACGGATTCGGTTCAATTCATTTTAAGGAGAATATTTACAAATCTAATGTGTAATATGAATTCACTCAAAAATATCGATTCAAAGAAACCTTATCTAAACCGGTAAGAGTTCAATATACATGAGCAACTGTAACTAAAGAATCTTCATAGTCTTGAGTTAAAAATATCTCATAGCCTCGATGTATAAAAGCGTTAAAAAAAAAGATAATGGTTCTAGGATGCTTATTTCCTAAAAAGAAAGCCAATGATTAGGTGATAAATTTTGTTGACGAGGGAGACTGGAAAATGATTGTAGGGGACCATCAAGCTCTCAAATAATGGCAGCATCATTTGGCCATGAGGAACAAAAATGTGTAGGCTCAGATGTCATGGACCCTGACTCACTCGCTTTAACTTATTGGCATTTGCATGTTCAAAACCGCTCTGCTTGGACTCACGAGATCGATCTACGCCCTTCCAACGTCATTTCCAGATTCACTTAGCCCCTCATAAACCGAATCATATTGAACCAAACTACTTTCCCCTTATGTATTTGGAACCATTTTTTTTATGAAAGAAATAAAATGAAATGAATTGTTTAAATTATTGATTAAATAGCAGGGTTAAAGGTTTTTAATCTTCTTAACCCATTTGAAGGAATGTGATTTAAATGAATCTATTTATGGCCTTTTTCCAAATTTCATTAAAGATTAAATTTTGACTGTCCATTCAGTTTTAGAGGGCTATGTTTTTTTTTTTCATTTTTTCTCACTTTATTACAAAACACCAATATATTAATTCTAAAATTTCTCTCATTGATGTAAAAAATTTCTAGTTCCATTTGATTTGAGTGGTGTTTTGTTGTGCATACAAAAGATTTTGGCTTCTTGTGATTATTACATATGTTATTGACAACTTTTGACTTATTTCCTCTGAATTTATTTAGTTATTTAAGTTTTATCAAGTGGGTAAAGGTCCACCTTTGTCAAGTTGTAGACAAGTGGTTAAGAAGGGGACACGGATGGATGGATATAATTCTAGGATTCGTGTTCTAATTTAGGACACACAGTCCTCAATTTGCTCACACCAATTGGTCCCGACTTGTCTTTTTAGACTTGTTCTATGATTCAACCTTTTTGATACATAAGTTATTAAAATTGTTTATTCAGGGCATCATTTTTAACTTTTCTTTATTTGATACATGATATATCAAATTTTAGTACGATAATTTAAAAGATCGTTGAGAGTCAGCAACTCTACGCACTATGAACGGATAGTATTCATTCTCCATATGATAATGTAATTAATTCACATTTTTTTTTTGTTAAATACACTTCATTCACTAAAACAAAATAAATCATGCTCCAAAAAGGCACATAATGAATACATTAGGTACCTAATAGAAGCATAATATGTAAATTCAATAGGTCGGGCACCAATGAATATTTGAGTTATAGAACATGCCTTAAAAAAATATGGAACATACTTAATTGATTTAGCATAAGAAAGAGGTCCAATCTGAAACAAGGAGAATATTTCGGTTTTCACTCTCCATCTATGCACATAAACATTGGTAGAAAAACATAAATTTGTTGTATGAAAATACTAAATTTGTTTGATACACCTTAACACTATTTTACCGAGAAAAAAACTTAATGCTAGAGGTTCAAATCGAGTTTTGGTCTAGTAACCATTGACCACCACCTTTGGAGAATCTAACAAGTGTGAGGTTGTGGGTTTAAATCCCACAAACAACAAAATTGATAAAATGACTCATATTTTTTAAAAAATAGAACAAGAGGTCACAAGTTTGGGTGATGTGAGCCGAGATTTTTCTTTGTTATTATTGTAAGTTGAATGAGGTAAATTTTTCTAAAAAAATATTGATTAAACAAGTTTTATATGCATAAGAGAAAATAAAGTTGACTCCAAATACAAAATATGTATAACTTTGCTAATCAAGAGGATTATATTTAAAGACAAAATGACAAGTTTCATGAAATGCACAATTATAACCCATCGATCAAAGTTGACTCCAAAATACAAAATATGCACAATCGAAAATAAAAGTTTCCAAGCTTCAAAAAATGT
This sequence comes from Euphorbia schlechtendalii, assembly GCA_949673415.1. Lineage (NCBI taxonomy): Eukaryota > Viridiplantae > Streptophyta > Magnoliopsida > Malpighiales > Euphorbiaceae > Euphorbia > Euphorbia schlechtendalii. Next base: position 5,777 of record CATIWQ010058673.1, on the reverse strand, counting down.
AGCCCATTCTCTACAAGTATTCAAGCCCATAGAATTCCAATTTGATCAAGATTTAGATGTATTGCATTGCAAATTAGCTCTTCCTCTGTTGGATTCATGAAATGTAAATTTATTTACTGGGCTATAACTAATTACATAAAACTTGCAAAAACAGTTCCCATAACAAAACTGAATACTATTATAATCACCACCAAAATTCTGTTTCATTTTCTAAACCTTCTCCGGAGAACAAACATCAATAAGATACAAATAATATGGCATCAACTGCCTTCATGCTCACTTGACAAAAACAGTACACGATGAAGTCTGATTTAAGAAAGCTTAGCAAGAATCAACATCATGCGCTCGTCAAGTAATGCGAGAAATAATCCCATCCCGCTTCGACTAAACACACTCTTGAACTACACGGATTTACAGTGGAATTCATAAAATCGCCTACACTAAAGTACCACAACCATATCATCCTACCAATAGTATACATTTCCTTGCTCCACAAACTGAATTTTTTTAACTGCACCAGCAAACATGCCTTAATTTGTTAGCCGGGTAGCACATTTACGGCTCTACTACTTTTTTTTAAGGAAAAATGAATAGGAAATTCTGCTTCAGCTTATTCAACTTCTATTGAGCTTTTGCAATGGACCGGCTTGACACGCCGTGTAACAATTTGACAAAACCGAGAAAACTCAACTTGCCGTCTGTGTGCCTTATCCAATCGTGGAGAACAGCATGAACCGGAACCGATGGACTTAAACCCAGTTCCTGATTCAGGTAACAAATACATCAGTGCTTTGACTTTTAAATTTTTTGAAATAAAAGTTTGACTTGTAATTAACAGGAGCCACATGCCCAGGGATGAGGAATATTCCTAAATGCAGATCAAACTGAAATTAGGTGAGGTCAAACATAGTTTTTTTTGGGTAATAAGGTCAAACATTGTTAGTTGACTTGAAAATCATTTAATTACAGACTTTGTTTTGAGTTGTCTCATACATATGTCTATCAATAATAATTTAATCCAAAACCAGCCCAATAAATAAATAAAAGAAGTCCTAGATCTTTGCTGTAAAACTTCAAGACTTGGCGATCCCAACCGTCAGTTTAACAGAAAATCAATATTCACAGTACACACTGATTCTACAGCTCACATGAACAAGACTTCATCATAAAGCCACAAATTTTTAAACTCGTGACATTCTCCCTCGTTTGGAACCAACATTCTTGAAAGAACACAATTTTATCGAGTTCATTTTATGTACAAGTTCCGTAAATTTTCTACATAAAATGAATTCAAATTTATTGAATTCCTTCAAAAATCATGGTTCCAAACACGCCCTTACAACCAAAAGAAGATTCTTTGACGCATTTGAACATTGAACTATTTATGATCTTGTAATAAAAAGTGCAATCAAAATTATCGTTTATTAACGATAAAAGAAGTAGAAGGAAAAACAAATTAATATCTGCAGAAGTAAGAAAACAATGATGATCATACCGATGCAAGTTCATCAATCATGATGGCTCGGTTTCCATCCTTGTCAAAAAGTTCGTAAGCACAACGAGCATGTTGCTCCCATTTATCGAGAGCCTCTAGTTGATGTACACTTAATGTAGCCGCGCTAAATTCCTCAAAATCCATCCTTCTATACTGAAGTGCATTCAGCTGCGACATTCAAGATTATTTATTACAAGTGAAGTTCATGTGTTTCATGGATAGCAATTTAGAATTTAGAATTTAGAATTTCAGAATAAGCGTCGCCAGTTTAAAGTACTTACAGAAGATAGGAAATCAGGGATTCGTGATTCCTTCATTGCATCAGTTGCGTTTTTCATCAAGGCCTAACCATATAAAGAGAGTTAGCAATGGTTGCAGCAAATAGTATGGCAATAGTTGATTATTGTGATGGTACTAACCGTTTTGACGTTTTCCAAACTTATAGTGCCGTTTTTATTCGGTTCCAACAATGCAAATTGCTCTTTTAGATAAAATAGCTCATCAGCTGTCAATGTTTTAGACAAAGCCTGCAATCAACAAAGAGAGCGCATTTTCAAGATATAATTACTACAAAGAAATAAATTCAGAACAGAAAAATTTGTCATGGAAAACATTATAAAGAAAGATCAGATAGCAAGTCTGGTTCAACATCTGATATCTAATAGCTTATATTGTTTTATAAAGGCCTAAGGCACTGACACCCCCGCGAACTTGTCCCTAAATGCCTATTAGCCCCCTGAACTTTCACAAGTTTCAAATAACCCCCTGAACTTGCAAAAGGTGCACCAGTTTGCTCCCCCCCCAAACAATGCCATGTGTCAACTTCTGCTTGGAGAGAGAAAAATGAAATATTTGAAAAATCAAACGAACTAGAAGCTGACACCTGGCATTCAATGGGCAAACCGGTGCATTTGTTTGCAAGTTTAAGGGTTATTTGGAACTTTTGAAAGTCCGGGTGGCAAATAGACATTTAGGGCCAAGTTCAAGGGGGTTCCGACGCATTCAACCATTGATAAATGATAAAAGTTAATAAGCATGAACAGTGTTTGTTCGATAAACACACCCTTAAAGCAGCTTTTCGAAGAGATGATGAGCGCATGTAAGCCTTCATGAGTTTGAAGATAAGAATATCTAAAGGCACAATGGTTTCATTAGAATTTTTAATCCAAGGATGACCTGAAAAAAGATAGTTAAACCGAGAAATCAGAAACATAAAAAGCACCGACTCCGAAACTTCTAACTACAAACTATCAAGAGGAGAAAATTTACACAAGGCTTGGGCAGCAGTCATTCTCTTTCTTTGATCTTTATTTAAAAGTCGCTTGACAAAGTCTTTTGCCTCAATAGACAAAGAAGGCCAAGGCGTCTCATCAAAGCTAGGATCGGCTTTTAGGACAGTTCGAAAAATCCCAGATTCGGTTCGTGCCCAGAAAGGGCGACTGCCACATAAGAGAATATACGCAATCACGCCTATACTCCAAACATCGGCCTCTGTACCATAAGATCGGTGCAGAACTTCAGGTGCTACATAGTATGCACTACCAACAATGTCGTTCAGCTTTTCATCTGAAAAATAAACCATGAAATGAAAAAAAAGTTCACGAGTAACTGTGTGTAAGGTGCGAGCGAGGCGAACCTGGCCGAACAAAATCGGACAGCCCAAAATCGATTGCTTTCAATGGAGAAGTTTCGTCCTTTGATGTGAAGAGGAAATTCTGATGCAGCAATTAACTACAATTAGATAAAAATGACAAAAAAAAATAACGGATGTTAATAATTCAAATGAAATGAACTATATTTCACCTCAGGTTTAAGATCTCGATGCACAACACCCTGAAGATGGAAAAAGGCAACAACATTTAATATCTGTATCAATACGGCTTTTGCATCCTCCTCTGAGTATTTTCCACCCCTACAAGGAAGTAGAAATTAACATTTAACCGTCTGGCGTATAATTACAAGGAACAAAGGTTACTAATAGAAAAAAGGGTACCTCGATAGTATTCTATCCAGGAGCTCTCCTCCTTCGCATAATCTGAAAGATCGATGAAATAAATGTAAAAAACAATAAAATTGTCTTTGTTATCATTACAACAACAAAGGACACCTAATTCAAAAGGATCAGTGACTTACTCCATCACTATATAGACATTATCATGATCTTCATATGCGTCGTAGAACCGCACTAGATTGTTGTGTCCAGATAATGCTCGCAAAATTTTGGCCTCTCTTCTCACATCCTCAATGGCAATAGCTGTTGTCATCTAAAAGTAGAAGTGAAAAATATTAGTAAGGAAGAGTACACAATAGTAGAGAATCACTAGAAGGATCACAAAGAAAAAAGGCCCTAACTTTAGCCTGAATAAAGCTCAAACAAAGAAGACCCTATTTTTACCATGTAAAAAATGAATGCCAAATTGGAATTGAATGGTTGGTTCAAAAACACTAAACAGAAAAAGACAAGATGCAACAGTAATGAAGAAGAAGAAGAAGTATCCAACACCAATATCTAGAAATCTAGTTAGACAGTAGCAGCTAGTAGCACAAAGCTAACAGAAGACTTTATAGTGAAAACTTGAACATGAACATGAAAAACTGCAAACCGTCTTTAATCAGAATCAAATCAGCAACTCAAGAAACAAAAGCCAGTAACTTTGACACCAGAGAAGTCAAAATTAGAGCATTTTCTTATAACCTATCAGTTTCCACAAGGCAAAAATTAACCAGAAACATAAAGCCACGGATCCGACAAAATCAGAGCAAACATTGACTAAAAAACATGAAATCAGTCATAATTGACCACTAAATTTCAGAGATTCGAAGTCAATTCCACATAAAATCAAAAACAAAAATCATACCTTCGATTTGGGTATGACTTTGACAGCAACCTGCTGTCCTTTCAGCTCGCCTTTCTTAAACTTAGCTTGACAAGTGTACCCAAAGTGTCCTCTCCCAATCTCATCGCCCATCTCATATTTATTCCCAAAATGTTTCGAAAATCCAAAGCACTTATCAAGCCCCGTCACTTCCACCTCACTCCCCTCCGGAATCGCCGCCTCGTTAGGCTTAACCGACCCATGCCGCCGCGCAAGCACCGCTTTTATATGCTTAGCCGGTGACGGAGGAGGGAACGGCCTCTTGAAAAACCGCTTAGGTGTGGAGTTCGCACTGGCCCCCGCATTCGTCGCCGGGGATCTACCCGGCGACGACTTCTTTGAGAAGAAGTGATGCGCCGGACTGGGACTGTAAAACGGGAAAAACGGAGACTTCTTAACGCTCTCTAACGCCGATTTCTCTTCCCTCCGTCTCCGGTCGTCCTCCCCGCCAACGTTGTGATCCTCATTTCTAGGGTTTGGTCCTCCGTTTTCTAAACCGGAATCGCCGTCAGCTCGAACCACGACGTCTCTAATGCCGGAAATTGGAGATGATAAAGTGCTGTTAGGGTTTGGGGAGGGCTTGGAGCTGCAGAGACCCATCGTCTAGCGTCCTCCCCAAACAGAGACCGAGGGAAACTAGTTAAATTACCAAATAGGAAATCGAAATCGAAAAAGATCAAAGCATTGCAAAGTAGTAGATGAAATTGGGATCCAATAAATCCCCATTTCCTAGGGTCTAAATTGTGGTTTCTCTTTTCAAAATTTGAAAAAGAAAAGAAAGGATTTTGAGGTTTATGAGAATGGCGATTTGTCTGTGGCTGGAAGAGAGAGAAAAAGCTTGTGATCTACAGATGGCGTTAAAAAGGAAACGACGATTTGTTCCTTCTTTTTGTTTTTCTTTTTTTTTTCTTCCATACGATCGTTCTTTTTGTTTTTCCTTTTACCAAAAATAATTTTTTTAATTCAAAGTAATTTAGTTTAATTAACCTGAACTACAATAATTTGGATTCTATGAACTCAACGAACTGAATGAAAACAAGCTGGATAGAACATGATTTAAGTATTAAATAGCCTTTTCACAATTTCAATAATTGTTTGTTTATCATTTTCTGATGTCCGTCAATAATGATCTTTCCGCTTGTTGAGTCTTCAGAGGTCCTGCAAAACAAATCCTCGGCCGGAGTTGTTTCCGGCGAAGATCCTCCGACGATCTAGTCAGTGGTAAGAGTAAAGGGTGTTTTTAGTGAAGTTCTTTTATGATCACGTACCTTTTAGCAGTTGGAGACTTGCCATTTATAGGATTTGTGTGTGATGATGTCATGCGGGGCCCATTTGTGAGAGATACACGTGTGGCCCGCCGCTTGGGGGTCTTGTCCGCCGTCTGAGCATTAAATGATTCATCTCTG
>CATIWQ010058664.1:0-13484 GCA_949673415.1 Euphorbia schlechtendalii | reverse complement strand
TAATTGACATGTCAAGTCAATGTAATTGAATAATCTATATAACTTCAAGAAATTAATTTAATTAATGATATAATATAATTTATTTTATATTATTCATTAAATTAAATTAAGTCGATTAAATTGTATTTACATATGGTATTTTTTTAATTGATTACTAAATAAATTCATATGTTGAATAATTTAATTGAATAAATTTAATCATAAGTGTTGCATATTAAAATTATTAATTGACTAAATTTAGTTAATTAAACTAATTTGTAGTATGACAATTTATTTGATTTAATTGTAATCTTTATTTTTATTTATGGGTTAATTTTTAAAATATGAAAGTTGACAATTAAATTTGTTTAAGGAATTAAACTGTGGGATTTAATTATTAAACTTAAAATTAATTGGGTCAAATTCATAATTAAATTAAACATAAACCTAATTGATTAATTAGATTATAAATTAATAAAAATAAAATGAAACCTAATTCTAATCCAACATGATACGTATAAAAAGTGACATGAGGCAGCCATATGTGGGTGAATCACATTTTTTTCCTAGCCATGGTTAATTAGGATTTTTCTTTCTTTTTCTTTGAGTTTTCTATGAGAGTTCTTCGTCCATTCGGCTAGCATTGGTCCAGGTTCGAGAGGAGTTTGTGCACGTGAGATTGGAGAGCTTTCGTTTGAGAGCTTTTACTGCAGTTGTCTTTTAAAGATATACTATCAAGTAAGTTTTTATGTGTGAAATAATCCTTTTGGAACCCTATGAATGGTTCTTGAGAAGATCCTATTCTAATTCGAGAAAATTTTAACTGGTAATTCCACCTTCGCGGTTATGTTTTCGATGACAATTCCCTTCACATGTTGTGCTTTCCGAGAACCCAAATAATGTGATCGTTGGATGCCGAAAAAACTGGCAGCCTTGCAACCCCGACTCCGCTGGCAGAATTTTGGAATAACGAGGAACAAGATGACGAGATCAAAGCTATCAGCTCTTGACAACGTTGCTGTCTCGAGAGTCGCAATCTGCGCTTTCAAAAAAGGCGATCCTGAATCGCGGCACCAAAAAGGAAATTGCATCCATCACGAATTGAGCATGACTTCCTATTGCAAAGGGTGAATATATCCAGGAATATATATTGTAAAGAATTATTTGAAGCCCAATTGTCAAACCAAAAGGAGCCCAAATGCCCATTGCCAACTTGTATTCTCGAATTGGAGCAAAAAAAGTCCCAATAATCACTTTCTTTATAACAACACGTGACTATCCCCTTCCACAACAGCAACAATAATTTGTAATCCATGGAAATTAAGTCATGCCATGAGCGAATCCCCAAGCGACGAACACAAAAAATATACCATAGGGAATTATCATTTGGTTCACTCAACTTCCAAAGCCATTTGATTAATAGACTTGTATTTACCAATTTAAAATCCCGAATGAATAGACCACTAAGGTGTTTCGGAAGGTTGATCATATTCCAAGCCACTTTACAAATGCCTTTTGCATTGGCATCCCCACGCCACAAGAAATTTCTCATCAAACAATTCAAAATAACCAAAATCGAAACTGGCAATTTGTAGATTGAAATTAAATAGATAGGGAGAGAGGAAAGTATCGATTTAATAAGGATGGTTCTTCTCGCGTAGGAAAGGCAGCTCCCCTTCCAATACGCCAACCGATTTTAAACTTCGCTATCAAAGGATCCCAAGTGGAGATGAGAGGATGACGTATACTCAACTGTGCGCCAAGGTACTTGATCGGAAAATGATCAATACGGCAGCCCAATAAATTTGCTGCTGACGATAGAGAGGTCTCGGAAACATGAATTCTAGAAATAGCACTTTTATGATAATTGATTCGAAGCCCAAAATTTAATTCGAAACATCTCATAATATGAATGAAAATCGGGATTAGTGACTCATCCGTCGAGAGAAAACATAATGCATCATCTGCAAATTGGAGGAGTAACAAATCAAGTAAGGAGTTATCCAAATGAAATCCCGAGAGTATCCCTTCACGAATGCTACAGTCCATAAGCTGTTTCAAACCCTCAACGCCGAGGATAAAAATGAACGGAGAAAGGGGATCTCCTTGTTTCACCCCCCCTACGAATACGAATTGGAGCACTCGGGCAGCCATTAACAAGGACAAAGGTAGTCGAATTTCGCCTACAGTTTGAAAGCCACAAGATCCATTTTCTATCAAATCCCATTTTCTGAAGGACCGAATTAATGAAAACCCATGAGACACTGTTAAACGCCTTGCGAAAGTCTAATTTCAGAATGAAACTAGGCTTCCGACGAGAATGGAGCTGATGAATAACCCCCGAAGCCACAAAAGAGCACTAGTGAATGCTCATAACCTTCACGAACGCAAACTAGTTTCCCGAAATTATAGAGGGAATAACCGATTGGAGGCGCAAGGAAAGCAATTTAGCAATTAATTTGTAAACCCCATGAATTAATGAAATTGGTCTAAAGTTACTCAAGGAGCAAGATCCCGGGATTTTCAGTATAAGGATCGTGAATGATGACTTTATGGAGTCGGGGAGCTTCGAAGTTGCATGGAAGAGATTGAAAATATTCATTAGTTCAGGCTTTAAATCTTCCCAGAACCGTTTATAGAAAAAGAAATTAAAGCCGTCAGGTCCCAGTGCTTTATTCTATCCGTAAGCACACAAACTCTTCCAAACTTCATCCTCCGAAAATGGGGCTGTGAATGATGCATTTTGTTGTTCATTAACAACCTTAAACTGAAGTTTCCGCGAGGAGAAAGGGATCGCATGATTTGCCGAGAAAAGGCGAGCATAGAAATTTCGAATTTCCTCCGAAATGACATGAACATCGGTAATAAGTTCTCCATTAATTTCCAACTGAGTAATTTGGTTATTACGGAAGCGAGCCGATGTCGTACGATGGAAAAATGCCATATTATTATCCCCTAAGAATGACCACGAAACCCGGGATTGTTGGAATCTCAATTTTTCCAAAGTATTTCGTCGCTCCTGAAGAAAGAACGGTTATTGATGAGATTTAAGTGCTGCATCAGGGTCAATGGCCGAGGTACAATGCTGTCCGTTTGGGCTAAAATATCGGCTTCCAGATCAGAAATTTTCTTTGCAATATCACCAAAATTTGATACATGCCAAGGTCGAATTACGGAGCTTAGTTTACCCAATTTGAAGGATATATCTTTGTTCGAGTGTGTTTAAAGGATAATCACAATCAATACCTTGTTTGTAGAACTGAACTAAAACGAACTGAATTCGATGGATTTGAATTGAATTTATATAATAAACATAATAGTAAACCGATCAGCATAACAATTATTTTTATAATACATATTATTTTATAAATAATATTAAATAATTGTTTCGATGCTAATTTGAATAAAAATATTTAATTTTAATTTCAATCAGTATACATATAAATAATTGTTAATAATTATAGCAATAATAGTTTTGCCAATATCAATAATAATAAATCAATAGAGGAATGTGCAACACAATTATATTATATTATAAATCAATAAAGAGATGAAATAATGCGATTGTATAAAGAAAGTAACCAAACCCAGAAATTTGGTTGAACCATAAATATTCTACAATAATTGTTATTGTATTACATTGACGAATCATATCTATCTTATCTGAATGATTTTGTAGACAATTTATTTATGAGAATTACATAGTCCATTTTATGATATCAATTTGTAAAATAATTAATTTAATCGTGAATCAACCTAAACAATCGACTTGTGCTACAATTGTGAAACATAATTCTATCGATAATAAGATTATTAATTGGGTAAATGGCAACATCTCAGACGCATGAAGTCGTTTCAAGGCAATCAAGATTCCTCGAACCCTATACGAAGAAAAGATTAAAGCATGTAAACACACGGTTATTGAGAGAACAACATAATCAAAGGGAGACCCCTTGTGAAGGTTTCGAGACCATAAAAAGTAATCCGTACGTGTGAAAAGTAACGTGTAGTTTGTGGTAAATAGAGATCGTATCCATAGGGTATTAACAAGTAAATTTTTATTGAATAATTAGGCCGAATGATCAGATTGTATTCTTCATGTGAATTGGAGGTCGAAAAATAAATGAAACGAGTAAAGCAAGAATTAAAAGACTGGTTCAACCAATTTAGGAAAACCACGTATCATAGCGATCACTGGACAAGGTGTAAACTTCATCGGGACTTAGGTTTAGTTATACTAGCGTTCCGTGCCATACAACGTTAACAACTCTTCCTTACTCTTATGAGGAATGTATTTCACGCCTCAGTCACCTTCTTACTTACCATGACTCTTGACGTCGTGCCAAAGAACTTGCTAGAAAATAGCAATAAATATTATAAAAGTATAAATCCTAACCGACAGGTAGTGAAACTCTCAACATCCGTTAGATTGTTGATCTTCAATGTCAGTGATGAAAAAGAGGCTACTGTCACTTACTTCTCCTTAGGCACAATTATAGACACAAAAGTAAGAGATAACAATAAATCACAAAGTCGTAGCTTATGGTTTATCAGATCATAGAGAGATTGAGGATTCAATAAAATAAGTATCTTGATCAACAAATAAGCCACCTTGCGAATTGTTATATTCAAGTTAAGTCCTCACACAGATCAAACATGGCTTTGACCATTACTTGGTCACAGTCACTAAGGATTTAACTAGACATGATCATAAATAAACGCGAATAAAAGTAAAGATGCTTGAAATAAAGCATGCAATCAAAAGTAAATAAATTGAAGACAAATAAATAAATTGCGAAGTTGAAAGAATTGAAAGCTGAGAAAATACTTGAATTAAACTAGAAAGTGAAGCTTAAAACAATAAAACTAAACTAGAGAATTCGGAAAACAATAAAAGCAAGAACAATAAAACCAAACTAAAAATAACGAAAGACTCTAAAATTTGAGCTTCTTTTCAGATGGAATGCGGCCTCCATGGCAGCATCTAGTTTCTTCCAACTAAGTCTTTGAGTGTTTGTTCTTCTTGTTTATCTTTTTTAGTCTTTGCAGGTAAAATTTTTGAGCTTTATCCTTTCCCAAAATAGAATTTATTAGGGGAATTAACTCTTTTGTTATTTAAAACTTCTTCGAAATAGATTTTGTCTAAAATAGTGATTTTTTTACTTTCACGTTCTTATCTCCCAATTAAATATGTCTTTGACGTTCTAGAAGATTTGGAATTTACGGAAATCACCGAGACTTGCTACTACTCTCGGTGCACAAACAGGGATCTCGGTGAAGTACTGGTTTTGGTCATTTTAATCAACTTTTCACCAAATCACCTTGAAATCTTGAAAAGACGGAAAACATGTTCATAAAAACATATAATTAAGCATAAAAACATGTTGGATATATGCTAACCTGAAATCGAAATATGATCTTAGTTTGGCAACGTCTCCAATTCATCATGTGGTTGTTGTTTTGGTTACAACTTCCTTACCTTAAGTTCTTCCGGTCCTTTCTCCAAACAAGATGCTGCTCCTCGGGAAGTTACAGTGGATTTGCAACGCAGCAGCCTAATGTTATTCTTCATGTTGTGCTGCCCGCAACAGAGGATTTAATGATTGTATTTCTTTTACAAAACCAATGTGAAAGTAAAGAAACTGTGTTTTGGGTTGATAATTTTGGTAGGAGTGATGAGGAGGAGGAAACAATTGATACAGAGAACATTACGTATTGGTAACAATTTATTGATTTTGGTTTTGGATTAAACCGATCGTAATTATGATGCAATTTGAGTGGATATCCATCCATACATGGCAAGTAAAAGTCGGGAGAAAATAGTTTCGTGTGACAAATACTCTCCTTAATATGGGTGCAATCACATAATGGGTTTCTTTAGTTTTCCTTTTCTCTGGTTTTTTTGCTTTTTATTTTATTTTTGTTAGTTTTTTTCTAATGCATATGCAACCAAACTTGTACTGAAAAATCTAGTACCATGAACTTTTAAGATGAACTTATATAGCTCCCTCAACTATCGAAAAAATGCATCACTTTGTTTCTTAAATGTCACGTGTCAGCTTTTGATTGGAGAAAAAGAAGCGCGGAAAGAATGTCATTTTTTGAAAAACCAAACAAATCAAATTTTGACACGTGGCGTTCAATGGTAAAGTAGTGCACTTTTTGAACAAGAAGCTATGTGGACGCTTCGAATTTCAAAACCGTGGTAGTAAGTGTTTTGGAACAAGTTTCGCTAGGTGTTGGATTCATTTAATAAAAAAGGGGCTATTAGAGGAAGAGACGAAAGACCCACCCAACAACTGAAAACCAAAATATAATAAAATATTCCTGAATAGAAGGTCAAAATTACATTAAAAAAATAAAGAATGATTGTTTACTATATCCTATAGGATAAGAAAATGCCTAGTATGTCAAAATTACATTAAAAAAATAATAAATGATTGTTTACTATGTCCCACAATAAAATAAGTAAAGGCTTTTTTTTGCCGCGAATAAAGTGAATAACAAGATTAATAGAGCTATATAAAATATCTTCCGAAGAGTCAATATTTTCAAAAAAAAATTTGGTTTCTTCTCTTCCAAAGTTTTCTAGCATAATTATCCAGATTGAGATACTAGCACCAGATTTGGGCCTCGAAAAAAATTTGTCCTTGTCATTGAATAAAGAAGTCACTTAGTGTTTGTTACCGTTGTCAGGCCCCGAAAGCATTCGATCCGGGAAAAACAATAGGCACACAAGTAAATAATATATTTGATAGGATAATGGGTCATTCTCAATTATATATCATTTACATAATTCATTAACTTTCCATGTGGAATACTCAACTCACACTTACCTCAACAATCTCCCCCTCAAGTGTGAGTTATCACTATATCCGGGTTAAGACCGAGCTCCCCCTTGAGCACAACCCCACTCAAACAAGCCACACCAGCTCTGATACCACTTGTCAGGATCTGGGAACCTTCGATCTGGAGAAAACAATAAGCACACAAGTAAATGATATATTTCATAAGTTTGACAACACTTCTAACCCAAAACCCTAAGTTGATGGGATAATGGGTCATTTTCAATTATATAACATTTGCTTAACTTATTAAGGCTTTGTTCTTTTCAACTGAAACTAAACATACTAAAACTGAACTGAAACTGAACATACTGAAACTGAACTGAAACTGAACATACTAGAACTGAACTAAAACTTATTATTCTGAAACTTAATTGAATAATAATTATTTATGTCAATAATAATAACATTACCTTAACTAGTTTTTATAATTGTCATTTTCTTTTTCTTTGTAATAGAGTTCCGCTTTCTTTCGACATGAGCGATATTATTGCTCATCCAACCAATTTACTTGATTGTACATAACTTTGTTCTCCATTGAAGAAAGTTGTAATTTGATTTATTAATGAAAAGAGGGATAGTTGTTTTGTAGGGAAGCGTCTCGGATCAACCTAGTTAGAACAAGCGTCCTGAAATTTTCACCCATTCCAACCTTTTTCTGATGGTGGAATACAATGTTCCACCGGAGATTTTTCAAGAAAAAATAACAGCATTACCTTGTAACTTTATAATATTATATTTTTGTTTCAATAATTTTATTATTATATTTTGTTAGATCCTTAACTTTTTTAGTATTAACAAAAACCACATTTTGTAATATTATTTTGGGACAAATGTAATTTAATTAAAAAGACTACAAAATGAAAAAAAAAGTAATTAAATTAGTAGTGCGGAATTCTATTGTACAACAAATTTGGGAGATGAACCAGAGCAATATCCAACATGTGACGACATGAACGAAGATTGAATGAGACAAATTAACCTAACCATGAATTATATTATTGTAATATTTTTCAATTATATTGTTAGTAGTGCGGAATTCTATTGTACAACAAATTTGGGAGATGAACCAAAGCAATATTCAACATGTCGATAAGGATAGTGAAAATGACGACATGAATGTAGATTAAATTAGAAAAATTAACCTAACCATGAATTATAATATTGTAATATTTCTCAATTATACTGTAATGAGAATGTTTTTAATTATTTATAAATTAATTATTTTATCTATTTATTTGTTATCAAACGAAGTTATTCGTTATTAACAACAATAAATAATCAAATTTTAACATATTATTAATAATATTCTTAAATAATTTTTATTACTTACTATTTATTTTATTTATGATTAATATTTTTATTTTATTTTCTCATTCTAATAATAAATATTTATAATTAATTTAATTATATTTAAAACAATATATAGCAATGAGTTGTTAAATAAGTTGAAAAAAAAAGATTCTAACTTTCCAACTCACACTTACCCCCAACAATTAATTATAGGGATTTATTCCTGAAAACTTCAGATTCACAGAATATATCAAACATGCAATCAATACTGAAAAAGTAAAGAACACAATATTTTACTTGGTTCATCATTATGATAGTTTTATTGGATGGCAATGAAAGAGTCAAGGTACAAGATTACAACCATTAATATCCAGAATCTCTCAAGAATAAGTAACAATAAACTGAAACTATTGAAGCTTAACAGAAAGGGAGAAGAACTCAATAACAGAGCTCACAATCAAGGCCAATTACAAAAGAAAACTAACATGCAACCCTAAAGAACAAAATCATTAAGCATATCCAAAACAACCCCCTTCTCTTCTCCTTAAATAGGTAAAATCAGTAACCGCTTCTCACCAGAATCTATCCACTTGAAGATGTCACGTGCCAAGGAAGCTTCCAGATTTTAATCGAGCACATGGCTTTAGAGATTAACAAAGAAGAGGTTTCATTGAAGAGGAGAAACAAGGAGGCGTAACAGGAGAAGAGAAGGAATGAGGTTGAAGCAGAAATAAGAAGGCTTTTATAGTTAGGGTTTGCTTGGGAGGAGGTTTTCAAAGGAATTCCATGAGATGGGAACTTTATCTCATGCTTGGGAGAAAAGAAGAGAGGAAAATAGGTAGGATTTGGGAGTAGCCTCTTCCTCCCATTTACAACATTTTGTTAAGTTTTGTTTCCCCGCAAATTGGCGTGTTTTGGGGGGATGATGGTGTATTTTACTTTTTTAACCCTATTGTTTAATTTATGTATATACATTTCTAAAATTTAAGGTTATTCATTCCTCCCAAACACAATATTATATCATCCTTTATGTTTCTATCAAATACCATCCTTTAAAATACCATCCTCTTATTTCCTTTCCTTTATAATTCTTACAAAACTTACTCCCAATCAAAGTCTTAGGGATGAGTAGAAAACCGGGTTAAAGGAAATGGGCCTGGGTTGTGGGCTTTAAACAAGACAAAGCTGAGCCAACTTTGCTTCTAGGCTCAACAATCACAAAGCTCACATTCAACCATCTAAATTAATAGCTCCAAACCATTGAGGTACTATTATCAAAAAGAACAACATAAAGCTGTTACTCAGGTTTCTCCCTGGAAGGACAAGACATTTGATTATACGACATTGTATGGAGATTAGCCATATATTATTTCAAGTGAACTTGTTAGGAAGAAAAACCCAAGAGAAAAATTTTTTTTTAGAGCTGCAAAAAGATTTTTAACATACCATGAATTGTAAACGAGTACCTCTATTGCCATTTCGAATAGATTCACTCCCGTATACAAGATTCCAACCGAAAAAGTCTCATTTTTTCTACATAATCATACAAAAAGATTTTTAACATGCCATGAATTGTAAACGAGTACCTCTATTGCCATTTCGAATAGATTCAAGCCCGCATACAAGATTCCAACCGAGAAAGTCTTTTTTTCTACATCTTTGTATGATTTTGTCTGGTTGTTCATAGGATGTTGTTGATAAGCATTATTTCAGAAAGTTCAGTAATGAGCTCCATATTTGGTAGCTTATGTCTCCTTTTCCAGAACGTTTTGCCAGTGGTACATCACATGTTGTCATTTAAGTTCTAGGATTCATTGCAAGATTGAACAGAGATGGAAATATTTCTTCAAGAGTGCCACACCTTTTTCAGAATTGTCTACCAGTTTTCTTATTTTTGTCTGTTTTTTCTTTCTTTTTAATAATAATAATCGAGCTTTGAATTCCAGGCATCAACTTTAATTGAATAAAAATTATAAATTAGACATAGATGACCAATCAGAGAAAAAAAACAGTGGATTCATCACTTATTTTTCATAAAAAGTTAAGTCTAGAATTTTCCAACCATCAAGTTCAACAAAGCCGAAATTTGAGTATAATCAATTAAAAGACAAAATCATTAATTCAGCAAAAAAGAAAAATCATTGAGAATTACATTACACATCTCAAAATTGAGCTAAGCAAGAACGTCCATCCCGTTAGATGATTCAACCTACAAAAGCAAATACCCATTAATCCAAATTGAAATCCAAAAACATTCTATAGGCATCTCTATCAGAAGAATAGTAGCTTTGCACCAAAACATCAACATGAAAGCCAAGCTTGTTGTAGAGGGTAATGGCAGCAGTTCTTAAAGGATCAACATGGAGTGATATTCTCTGCACATTTCTACTTCTACACTTCTCTATTGCTGCCCTCATTAGTGCCTCTCCATGTCCTTGCCTTCTGTATTTCTCCTTCACTGTTTATAAATTAATACATTATAATGAAGAAATGAATAAATAAATACTTAAATGAGTTAAATCCCATATATAAGGAGTAAAATTATACCAATGAGATATCATATGATCTAAAAATTGAGTTTTATTAGAGTTTAAAGACAATTCCTGAATTCTCCAAAAACGTTAGAGCTATTTCGTTACCTAAACCCAATAATTCAAGTAAAAATTCGCATGGTCATTTAATCGAACAGGTTGTGGGCATGTTATAAACTAGATTAAAACACATTCTAAAATCTTCACGTCCTTCCCTCTGTGATGTCACATTGATGTAATTTAGAAACACTTTACAAGTGTTGAGCATTTTCAAGTAGAACCTCCCAGGGTCAATTGATCGAACAGGTTGTGGGCATGCTTAAAATGATATATAACATAGCAATAAAGTAGAGGATATGAACCTGCAAGCTTTGTGATTGAAGCGAACAATGAAGAGGGCCAAGAATACATCACATATCCAATGATTTCTTCGTTAAGTTCCAAGTAAAGCAACCCTGAATTTTTCTTGCTCAGTTCTTTATCAAAAAACGAAGCTAAAGATTCGTTTTTGGGGAATACTTTTCTCTCCATTTTCACAATTTCTTCCACAACATGACCCCATTTTTTTGAACTCCCCAGCAGCTCCACTATGAATTTGCTGCTGGTTCCATCCCCGGGGTCTTGGCTCATTGGCGACGACTCACTCAAATCAATTAAATTATGTCATTTGTTGCAAAAGGTCTAATATATTGTTTGTTTCTTCAACTTAACCTCAAAAATTTTTTATAGTCCTAAATTGAAGTTTTGTCCTATTTACCTAAGTTATTATCTTTATCTATCCGGTAGTGTTAAATGACGCCCCAAATTTCTTAGGATCACCCGTTCAACAGAAAAATTTGTATTTGATTACTCCTAATCAAATTGCTAGGCGTTTTGCCATAACGCCTACACCACTGGATAGGCATTTGCGCATAATGCTCATTCAGTGGTCTAGGCGTTATGGCAAAACGACTAGTCATTGATATGGGCATTTTTACAAAATGCCCGGCACGATTTCAATTTTACTAGCAGAAATTGAAGATTTCAGATCAAATCTTCTTCCATGCCATTCCATTGGTGCTTAACATTTTGTTTTTGTCCGAACCTTAACTGTAAAACTTGAAAGAAACAAAAGAAAAGAAAGAGAAAAGAAGAAACAGAGCTTTATTGGAAAATTATGGGCAAAAAAGACAATGTGTGAGTGGCTGTTGGAAGAAACGGGCGGCAATTTACACTTCAGTAATCTAAAACGACCAATTTTCTTCTTGCAGGTAACAAAAACAAGCAATTTTTCCTTACACTTTACAAAAGTAACTTGTTTTGCCCCTATCCAGACTTGGTAAAATGCACGCGACAAGAGGGAATCCAATCGTTTTTTGTGAAATGCCCGGAAAATTTGGTCATTTTGTCGTACAACGATGAATTGGACGCAACATAAGATGAAGATAACATACAACTTTTGAGGCCAAGTTCAAGGGTCAATAATGGTTTTGGTATTACAAGGTAAAAATAACTTAACACAAACTTTGTGAAAGAAAGATCAAAAAAATATATACGTCCAGAAGTTAAACGTTTGATCCGAGATTCTCCTTTTGGCGTAAAAAACAAGTGGAAGAACATAGCATTAAATTGTATATCCAATACTGGGACAGGAACGTACATGTTCATGATAGAAATGATCATATTGCTTGCATTCCCTCCATTAAAATTACATTATCTACCACAGTAAAATAATTTTATTGCTAATATTTGGCCAAAACTGAGAATTATGCAAGCCAAGTCTCAGCAAGTAGTTGCCAATGAAACAGACTTCGTAAGCAAGCCATGGCCGAGCCTCACACGCAATCTGAATATAAAATGATAAAGCTCAGGTGAAATACGTTTATTTCTTCTCTGAAAGTTGTTGAAACGCCAAAATTGTCATTCATGCAATCCGAGTCTCAGCAAGTTACCCCTAATCCAAATCTGAAGCAGCAATGAGATTGCTGTAGAATAAGACATTATAACACCCCAATGGTTCTTCACTTGATTTGGCTCCTTGTCTCTTCCTCAGTGGATTATTGCATCTGTTTTTAATTCATTTATAGAATTGGGAACTTTACTTTGCTTGAAACAAGAAAACAAATATATCAAGTATTATAACACTAACCCATTGCTTATAGCCTAATACATAATCAATACAGTGCAATGTATATCAATTCATCAAATTCGATAGAACAGTAACCTTTGAAGTTTCTTTAATTTGGGGAACCAGCGATTACGTTATAAAATTTTGAACCAAATTGATTAAAGATGTTTTTTCAATTATTATATAGCAATCAGCCATTATTGATCAATGCAATTGCCTTCCAATTTCCATTTGTTCTCAGAAATTAGCTTCAATCTCAGTGTAATTCCAACCCAAACCAGCAAGAAATAAGAACCAAAAATAATAAAAGCGGATTAATTGTCATCTTATACTCAATTTAAAAACCTAACAGTGCAGTATTAGAGCAAGCGCTAGCACTTTTTTGCCGTTGATCACCGTCATCTAGTGTATAATAAATATAATCACCATGCAACTGCAAACCGCAAAGCTAAACAAAATTAAATATAAATTGGAAACAAAAAGTAGAGGAGGTTGCGGTTTCTAAATAATTATTACATAAAACCGAGTAGGTAGACTCACAATTTGGATTGAGCTTAAAGATTGCAAAGGAAGAAGAGGAATCAGTTCGGAGCTGGATGAAGGCATTATATTTAGTTACTTTTCTTTAACTATATATTTTTATTTATTTTTTTCAAACTACTAATATTAAAAAACCATATATTTATACATTTAGAGACCCTTTTCAATATATATAAATATAAATATATA
>CATIWQ010058611.1:0-13545 GCA_949673415.1 Euphorbia schlechtendalii | reverse complement strand
TCTTGTTGCACTGAAATACACTCCAAGCCTCTCCCCAAATAGGTTCTAACGAGGGAGGTACATGCGATATGGCAACAAGTGCTCCACTCGCTCAAGTACTATCTTTTCTCAAGGAGGTAGATTAGTACAAGAGAAAGCTTCACGGTAATAGGGTTACCTTAGACTTATGGGCTAATCCCTTCTACTGCAAATGCGTTATTATGAATATGTCAAAATTAAAAGAAAACGGTATAATGTGATCAATAATTTTCAGCACTTATCTAAAATCTAAAACCTTTGAAAAAAACAAGTTTTAGAAAAAATCCCCAGCAGATTCGCCACTGTGAGCGGGCGACACGGAGCGGCGGGTCGAGAGCGCGCGGAGAATGAGAGGCGCGGTCCACCGGGGCATTTGAAAAAAGGAGCACCGGGTCGGGGACCCGATGAAAAAGGTTGAAAGAGAAAAAGGCGAAAATGTTTAGATCGGTTCGAACCCGAATCCGCCATCTCTTAGTGTGGAGTCACCACCTAGATTAGCTATTTCCAGGAATTAGAGTCCTATGAGGCTTAAAGTCCAAGGGACGGCCCACCAAGACACAGAGATTCGGGTCCAGGATAAGTTGCTTATTTCTCATTGGATCACATTAAATTACATCTACAAAAAACTGTGTTCTTTCAATTGTGCAAATTCCCACTTAGGTCATTTTTTATTTTAAATGCATGATTCACATATTGTAAAATAAACCATTCACAAAGCGGAATAATAAACCATCCATAAAGCAGTAAATAAGTGCGAAAAATAAACGCGGAAAATAAAAATTACAAGGCTTCCAAAAATCGGGGGATGCAACCGCTCGCTAACCTATTAATTACATTTCCGAAAAATTGAAATTGCGATACCCGAAGGAAAATTAAAATCCTAAACATACATCTAATCCTAATCTACCTGCATCCATAAAGGTTAGCACATGGGATAGCACGTATGTTCAATTTTGAATTTAGCGAGGCCCGTGTGGCCTAAAAAAAATCAATCACGATATCGTGTTTGTTATTTAAATAAAACCATCCATTTTATTAGCACATTGGTTTCTCATTTTAATTAAAGAAATTGCTCGCATGGTAAATTGGTGAGGGCTGTTATCCGGGAATATGTTTTATTCCCTTCTTGGGGGTGTTCTAACATACATCTTCTTTTAATAACGAAAAATAGATGAAGAAGAATTACAACAGTTGAAATAATATAAAAGTAATTAAAATCCTAGGTTAACAGATGAAATCAGAAGAAGAAATTAAACACTGAAAGCATGAGAATTGCAGTTCTAGGAACTCAGAGGCTTACCCTTACGGAATGAATCCACTTCGAAGATGTCCGATTGGCAATTGAAAATCCTCCTCATCCTTTTAAGTTTTGGTAAAAAAAATTATGTTGGAAGTCCAAAAAAAGTTCATCTTGTTCTTGGAAATTAAAGTCGTTCTAAAGCTATATTTTATCTAATAATTTTTGGGATCTTCATACTCGAAAAAGACCAGACTATTTATAGGAAAATCCCGAAAAATCCAAAAAATGTAAGTTTTTTCGGCAAGGGGCCTCGCCGGAGAAAATCATGGCGAGGCTCCTCGCCGTATCCTTGGCGAGGCTACCTCACCAACGGCTCTGGCGAGGCTGCCCGGGATTCAGACTTTTGGGTTTTCATTTTCTTATTTTTCTTGTATTTTCGTATTTTTTATTTAATTAATTAATTTCTGAATAAAATTAAATAATTTTATTGAAAACGTTTTTCTGAATTAGAGACGAGGAGGATTCCCATTTGGATACGTCAGGATACTCGAAAGTTGTGTGATTCAAGCATCATCATCGAACGAGCGAGTTGGTACAAAATCCTATGCTCACACTATTGTTATACGCAAACTTCATTAGTGGCAAGTACTTATCCCAACTTCCTTCGAATTCAGTGGTACAGCTTCTCATCATGTCTTCCAATACTTGAATTAATCTTTCAGATTGTCCATCAGTTTGATGATGAAATGCAATACTAAAATTCAATTTAGTACCCAAGGCTTCTTATAACTTCTTCCAAAACCTCGAAGTGAATCTTGGATCCTTGTCATAAATGATTGATAGAGGAACACCATACAATCGTAATATCTCCTCTATATAAATCTGAGCTAACTTATCTAGAGAATAATCCATTCTAATTGGAAGAAAGTTTGCTGACTTCCTTAATCTATCAACAATAACCCACACCGCATCATGTTTCTTCTGTGTAAGAGGAAAAAATGTCAAGAAATCCATTGTAATTCTTTCCCACTTCCATTCTAGAATTGTTATTGATTATTACAATCCAGATGGAACTTGATGTTCAGCTTTCACTTGTTGACAAATCAAACATTGGCCAACATAATTGGTAATATCCTTCTTCATTCCACTCCACCAATAATGCCTCTTTAAGTCTTGATACATTATGTTTGCTCCTGGGTGCATCGTATAAGGACTATTGTGTGCCTCAGTTAAGATCTTTTTTCTTAACTCCACATTATTGGGAACATATAGCCTTTCTTTGAAGTATAAGCATCCATCTCCCTGTATCGAGTAATTTCCTTCAATTCCAACTTGTGATATTGCTCGAATGACTTTAAGTTCATCATCTTCATTTTGTGCTTCTTTGATGTGTTGCAGTAAGATTGGTTGGTCTTTCAATTCTGAAACTACAGCTCCGCCATCCATAAAAGTCTGTTTCGTATTCATAACCTTAAGTGCCATCATTTTCTTCCTACTGAGAGCATCTACTATAACATTAGCCTTTCCTAGGTAGTAATCAATGACGCAGTCATAATCTTTAATGAATTCCATCCACCGTCGTTGCCTCAAATTTAACTCCTTTTGTGTTGGAAAATACTTCAAACTCTTATGGTTAGTGAAGATATAACACTTCTCGCCATAAAGATAGTGTCGCCAAATTTTCAAAGAAAAGACGAGTGCAGCCATCTCCAAATGATGAGTCGGGTAATTCTTTTCATGATTCTTTAATTGTCTCGAAGCATAGGCAAAAACTTTCCCTTCTTGCATCAAGACACATCCAAGACCATTATGTGATGCATCACTGTAGGTGGTATAATCTTTCCCCAGCTCTGGTTGAGCAAGTACAGGTGCTTCAGTCAATATAGCCTTTAACTTATCAAAAATAGCTTGACATTTTTCCTTTGCATTCTTCTAAACTAACTTTGTCAATGGGGTAGCAATGATTGAGAATCCTTTGACAAATCTTCTTTAATAACCTTCTAATCTGAGAAAAAGTCTGACTTCTATAGGGTTCTTCGGTGATTTCCATTCAAGAATTGCTTCTATCTTTTTAGGATCAACTTTAATTCCTTCTTTAGAAACAACATATCCCAAAAATGAAATTTCTTCAAGCCAAAATTCACACTTGCTAAACTTGGCATAAAGTTTATTATCCCATAAAGTTTGGAAGACTATCCGTAGATGTTGATCATGTTCTTCTTTTGACTTAGAATACACCAAAATATCATCTATGAAAACCACTACAAACTTGTCTAAATATGAGTAGAAGACACAGTTCATAAGGTCCATAAATGTTGCTGGTGCATTAGTAAGACCAAATGGCATCACCAAAAATTCATGGTGTCCATATCTAGTTCTAAATGTAGTTTTCAAAATGTCTTCCTCTTTCACTCTCATCTGATAGTAGCCCGACCTCAAATCAATCTTGGAGAAGTATTTGGCACCCTTAAGTTGATCAAACAAGTCGTCTATCCTTGGTAATGGATACTTGTTCTTTACAGTTAACTTATTTAGCTCCTGATAATCAATACACAATCAAAGTGAACCGTCTTTCTTCTTCACAAACAACACTGGTGGGCCCCAAGGTGATACACTTGGACGTATGAATCCTTTGTCTAACAATTCTTGTAGTTGAATCCCCAACTCTTTAAGCTCGGTAGGCGCCATTCTATACTATGCTTTAGATACCGGTGTGGTATCGGATAACACGTTGATTGCGAATTCCACTTCTCTTTCCGGTGGCAAACCCGGTAACTCTTCTGGAAACACATCAAGAAATTCACAAATGGTAGGAATGTCTTGTAATTTCAATTCCTCCATTTTAGACTCAAGAGCAAAAATTAGGAACACTTGACATCCCTTCCTAATCATTCTCTTAGCTTTCATAGAAGAAACAATGTTAGAGAGATAATCTAATCTCTCTCCAATGATGATAATTTCTTCTCCATTGGGAACTTGAAGAGACATCCTTTTGTTCTTGCAATCTACCATAGCTCGATGCTCCAAACACCAATCCATTCCAAGAATGATATAATAATCTTGGAAATGCAATTTGATCAAATTTTCTAGGAAAGTTCGATTTTGAATCCTAATAGGACATTTCATATATACTTTGTTTACTATCACACTATGCCCTAAAGGATTTGTCACTTCAATATTTTCTCCTAGTTATTCTACAAGTAACCCCTTTTCATGAACTAATGTAGAGCATATGTATGAATGAGTTGAACCTGGATCTATCAATGCATGAACATCGTTATCAAAGAATGAAAATTTACCAATGATAACTTCAATGGAATCTCGAGTCTCTGGTCCTCGGATCGCATAGCTTCGTGCCATGCCACCTGGTCTATCACCTTGTTATGCTCTTGGAGCCATATCATTTCCGGTAGTCATACTAGCACTTCCTCTTCCCCTACCACTACCACTTTGCACTGTAGGAACAGGAGCTATAGCTTGTGCAGATATAGTAGTTCTTTCCTGTGGATAGTTTGTAATAAAATGATCCTTTGAACCACACCTAAAACATCTTTTTCCTATTTTCCAACATTCACCCATATGATTCTTTCCATAATGAGGACATTTTGGTATATCCCCTCTACCTCTACCAATAGATGGGTTAGCCACTAATCCAACACTGGTAGTTTGTCGTTGTGAAAACACTCTATAGTAAGATTGTGTTTGTTCAGAAGTTGACTTTGGTTTCTTACTAGGTGGAGATTATGAACTTACTTGACCCTGTAACCCTTTCTGAAATCCTGATCTTTTAGTCATTCTCTTTTATGTACTCAAATTGATATTCTCGATACCCATAGCAGCATTAACTAAATCGGTGAATACTCTAATCTTCTGTGCAAATAGATGTAATTTGATTTCATCAATCAATCCATCTTTGAACCTTTTACATTGATTTACTTCACTGTCGACAATCTCATGAGCATATCTTTCCAATTTGATAAACTGATATTCATATTCTGACATAGTCATTCTTCCTTGCCTTGGAGATAAGAACAGTTTCTTCTGCTCATCCTTGAAACTTTCACTGACATATTTCTTCTCAAATTGTTCTTCGAATAATGCCCAAGTAATCTCTTCAGGTTGCCTTTCCCTGACAATATTATCCCACCATCTTCTTGCTTATTCCTTCAATAGGCCTTGCACACAATCCGTTCTCTCTTCATCTGTAAAGTGAGGCTTTTCCATATACCATTTTGTATGATCAAGCCAGTATTCTGCAGTCACCAGCTCAACTGCTTCACCCTTAAAATCCTCATTAGAAAGTTTCTTGATTCTTTCAAGAGGAGTTCGGTTATCTCTCCTTTCATTCTGATGTACTATTGGAGGAATTTGAGGTATATTCCTCAATACTTGAGTGATTACTTCAGTAATCATATATTGAAGTAAAGCAGCCTGTGTTGCAGTAGGCATCTCAGGTTGATTTTGTTATGGTGGAATCTCACGCCTTTGTTCCTCCTCATCTCTAGCCCTACGTGATGTACTCTCTACATCCTCTTCTACAGTTACTCTCTATTCATCAACCATCACCTATTCTTGAAAATTGGACCAAAGTGGATCAATAACTTATACTACATATTTATTCCTAACTAGCATGTACAAGCTAATCCTAGAATCGCCAAAACCACGCTCTTATACCACCAAATGTAACACCCCCTGATCGGGAGTGTCACGGTAACAGTAACTATCAGCAACTTATCAATCCACCAATTTGTTTACATTAATACTTAAACAAATTCACTTTCAATATTCATATACAAAAACTTCAAATATTATCAAAATGCAATTCTTGCTCCTCACACTAACTAGTACATGCCATTATTTTACAAACCAAAATGTTATATGCAAATAATAATAATCCACCTTGAGTCTTTTTCCTTTTGTACTCTTTAAACTGATCCACTTATACCACTTTGATCCACACTATCTATAGAGCTTCTGAATCTGCATGTAGAAAACAACTACACGCTAAGCAATTTGCTTAGTGGTGTACACTAATTCCGATTTCATAGAATTTAAAATACAAAATACCATTTATTTATGATTAAATAATATCACGAAAACACATTTCAAAATTTCAATATACATATTTAAACTTATAAAACTCATCTTCAATATTTTACTTATAATCATAAACAATAATTGCCCGAAATAAACATCGTTAATGGTTTTAGATACGAGGGTTGGCATTAAGCCCGAAGCCGAAGCTCCTAATAACGGCACAAAACCTGAAGCAAAAGCTCCTAATAATGGCACAAGGCCCGAAGCCCAAGCTCCTAATAATGGCACAAAGCCTGAAGCTGAAGCTCCTAAAATCAGTAATCACAGTATCAGTACTAAGCCCCGGAGATAAAGCTCCAATTGTTTGTATAGTACTGTACCCCTCTTTATTGGCGCCAATCTACCCGGACCCATTTTCTACTCGTTTACTAAGGGCAATACATATAAAAAAATTCTTATAATTTTAGTATGATATAATAGATATAATTCAACACAAATTCATATATTAAGGATCTCAAATCCTTAAATTTTCAATAACTAAATATCAATAAAACACAATAAAATTAGCATTCATGTTTTAAAAAATTTCTAGATTTCGTAACCTGACTTCCCCTGCATTTTTATCCATTAAAACACCTTCAAATAATAAAAAGTTAATTCTTAAAATATTTATCCATATATCTCAACTTTTCAATGTTACAACAATCACAGAAATCCAATCTAAATAGATTAAATTATACTCAAAACACTGAACAATGTGCAAACTGAAAAACTCCCAAAAATAGATTGCATGATTCAATTTCAAAAAAAATTTTGACATAGTAAATGAATGAAAATCAAATTTGTTCTTTCTAAACATATTTAGTTCAGTTTATTTAGACACCCATAGAATCAAGAATCACTCAAATCAGAGTAATTCAACTTGAGAAAACATTAAAACAAAAACAGAGGTACGATCTGGAAATTTTCCAGCAAAACTGAAAATTCAAAATTAGTATACACAAACCTCTTTTAAGCTCTTCAATGGGTTTCTTCCACCTCTTTCCCTCTTCCACTATTAGTATTAGTTTCCTCTACAAAAACCATAATTTTCACAATCAAAATACTACTTGAATAAGCCTTATAATACCTTAAATATGCTGAATCTACCATGAATTCTACTAATTTAACTTCAATTGTCTCAAAAATCAATTACCTCAAGTTCGATTTACAATTCATCCAAAACTTAACACCTGATTTCTTCCTCTTCTAACCTTATTTTACATAAATTGATGATGATAGAAGGCTTAGAGATCGATTTCTAACAAGGATTCGAAGTCAAAACGAAGAAATCAAAAGTTTTTAAGGTTAGGATAATTTTGTAAGGAAGAAGAAGGATAGAACAAAGAAGAAGAAGGAGACATGCAGGAGGAGGATGAGAAGAGGTGTATATAAAAAAAATATCTTGATGGTTAAAATTCCATTAAGTCCCCGGTCAACTTATTTATTAATTATAACATCCTTTCTCGATTAATTTGAACCACTTTCTCGTATTTCACTTCCGTAAAAGAATAGCATATACAACTAATTATAAGCTTCCATAATAACTTATATATTCTTTCTTGCATGAGTTATAATTATAGATATTTTTGGTCTCAAGATACATAGTTACGGGTTAAAGTTTGACTAGCAGTCAAACTTCAAGCTCAGTTTGACTATTACTGAACTTTAACTTTTTCTTATCACTCCTTTAACATTGTAACAATAGATCGATATCAAAATGTAGAAATTTTGGGGTGTTACAGAAAATCTATAGATTGACATATGTAATCTATATTTGTAATGAGCGCAAATCCTATAGCTACATGATGTGTTGTATTCTCATATTATTTGTCAAATTTTAAATTTGTGATATTGTTTAATGAATAATATGTTCATCTTTAAATTTTTCCAATGATTAAGTTTCCTCATTCCTGAACTGTAGATTTATGATTCTAGTTCTTAAACAAATGATTTTATTTTAATGAATGTGCATTACAAATTATCAAGTAGATAATTTTATTTTTCCATAGACTAACTCTTCTTTTGAAAGAAAATGTCAGTATATCATATAGGCGATTG
Organism: Euphorbia schlechtendalii; assembly: GCA_949673415.1. Taxonomy (NCBI): domain Eukaryota; kingdom Viridiplantae; phylum Streptophyta; class Magnoliopsida; order Malpighiales; family Euphorbiaceae; genus Euphorbia; species Euphorbia schlechtendalii. The sequence continues at coordinate 5,150 of CATIWQ010058611.1, read as the reverse complement.
TGTCTCATAATTAACAAAGAATACATCATCTAGGCTTAATGTGATGGATAATTTATAATGATTAAATTATCACCATGCGATCAGTTCCATTTAAAGGAAATAAAATTTATGATCCATTTCAAAAGGAACTAAAACAAAATCAATTACAACTTATTCATTATGATATATGTGATGAGGATAAGGCATATGCCTAATTTTTCATCACATTAAATGATGTACATACTTGTTATGACATCATCTACTTGATTATCCATAAATTTGAAGCTTCTAGCTATTAAAAAATTTATGAACCTAGTAGTAAATAAATTAGATTCGACTATAAAGCATTGACACTGAAGTGGTAAAATCACTTTTCAGTTCAACTTACAGTTTTATGTGATGAAGGGATTGAACTTCCATTATTTATTCCTGATTCTCTATATGAGTACGGAGTTCATGAAAGAAGATATGGTCAATTATATGTACCAAAACCAAGTGCCTTCAAAGTTTTACTCTTCCAACCCATATGTGACATGGACTGAAGTATATCTGATTTATCCTGGTTATGATATTAGGTTTGCATCACTTACTCTCACAGTACCTTGAAAAATTTTGAGAAATTGGGTCCAAGAGGTAGATGGAGTATCTTTTAAGATACTCTAACATATAAAAAAGATATGTTTTTATGGGGAAGAATGCGGATAAATATGTAAAAATTTGAATCATAAAATATCAATTTCTTAGAAATGAGCTCTATAGATTAAGTGTATTAGGAAAAAACATGTCATTTTATTAAGACTCTTGAACTTAATATTTTGGATATATCTTCAAGTAGTAGTAATTCAAATGTATTGGTTCATAATGATCACATTAATAGGGGATCTTGTTCCATGAGGGAGCTGAGAACTCAAGGTGTTATTGGTCCAAGTGGGAGTCAATATTTTTTAACTCGAGTGCATGCTTAGATCATTATAATATATCTGACTCAATTAGAAGCACATAAATGAGCTTAAAAGAAAGAATTTTGAGTTATAATAGATAAAACACATATTTATGAGAATTCGGAGCCTAAGAAATTTAAATGGAAAATTGTTACAACCTTGAAAATTAAGTGTTTAAAGGGAGATGAATAATTGCATGTGATAGAAGAAGAATTGAGTTATCTTGCCTAAAGGACATAAAAATATTGAGACCAATTGGATTTTTAATGTGAAGTAAAAGCATTAGGCCTATAGTTAAGGGATACGTATAGTCAAACTGATAAGAATATGTTATAAGAAGATATTCTTTCCAGTCTCGAGAATTACATTTATATGAATTATTTTAAATTTATTAGTTGTATCTTCCTTAAAGTCACATCAAGTAGGTGTATAGATCTCTATTCTTAGTGGAGAATCGTAATGAGATCTATATGGAAAAATTAAGAGGATTTGTCCAAAAGATTTGTAAACAAGAGGTTTCTTAAATTGGATAAGTCAATTTACAATTTCATGAGGTTTTAAGGTTATGGTATTTGGAGTGGTAAATGAGAACCATTGTGTGCATACCCTATTCGTGAAAGATTGGGTGTTGATTAACTTCATGATATAAGTCATGGGAAAGTCTGCATAGGTCCTAAGATCAAGATCAAAATGAATGGATAAGATAATTAATATCTTTTTATTTGAAATCTTGCATAAAAAGAGTTTGAGAAAGATTCCATATGCAGCAATATGAACCCATAAGTATTCCGAAGACTAATAATATGATTCTTAGTGTAAGTATTATCTTGAAACTCCTGTCAAGTGGGAGGAAATGGAAAATGTTTCATATATTGTCATTGCATATGATGTGTTATACTCTATACCTAATATAACTCATGTTGTGTGCATTGAAGTAATATTTTAGTTTATTCCAATAACAGAGCACTAGAAGACCGTTAAGAAAATAGTAAGATAATTATGTATGACCATTGGTTATGCTTAAATGTATTGAACCAAGAAAATAGACCTTATAGAATACATAGGTGCATATTAGCTAAGGCTAAGGCATGAATTGAGTTTTTGCAGTTGTGGTGTGAGCATGGGATTTCTACTCCCTACTCACGAGTTCGATGATGAAGCTGTAATGTTTCCCATGTTAGCTTTTCACATTTTGCAGGATCTTGAAATCGTCTGGGAATCATCCGCCTTGTTTCTTTGGGCCTCTTTTCCCTTAAAAAGCCCAATTAAAGAAGAAAAGCCCGCTTGTATATTCGATATCGTTAACAATATTGGTGATATTGTTAACGATATTGATGATATCGTTAATGATATCACTAATATCGTTAACGATATTGAAATGATAGCAGAACCAGAATTTAACTTTGTGGACTTTTCAGCCAAAAAAATCAAATTTTTACCACTTGCTCGGATTTCATCATTGAAAAACGACAGCCACATCCCACTAAGGACTTTGGATCCCAACATTTGCATAGGGATGAGGATTTTATGTTGAAAAAATGGAAAAGTGAAGAAAAAAAAAAATCAAACTTGGACTTTTTGGATTGAAGAGAGCCCATAAGGGCTAAGTTCAGTCCAAGAAAATGGGGGAGGATTTTGGCAGCAAAAAATAAGAAAGAGTTTCAAAAGAAGAAACTCAACTTTTTGAAAGAAAAACCAAAGAAAACAAAGACAAAAGGATTTTTACTAAAATTTCAAAATGAATGGTTTTAGTATTTTTTTAAATCTCAAAACTCAGAGGAAGAAGGACTACTACCTCCTCTCTTCCTCTTTTTACAAATCATAACCTAGAAGTTCTGCCTTCCCCTCAAGAGTACACTTCTACTCTTCATTTTCATCAAAAACCGCAAACCGGATCAAAGAAATAAGGAGAGCTTCCCGAAGGACTTCATAGACCTTGAAGAACATAGATTCATGACTACGGGGTAACCCTCTGAGTTCTTAGAGTTTGTGCTTACATTTATATGCTTTTATTTTTTAAGTTTAGTTTAGTTTTTCTATTTTTTACGTTTTTGCGCACCAATCTGTTTTTCATGATTTTCAGTATGATCTTGAATCTTTTTGAGTATTTTATTTACATAAACATATTCTACACATTTTGAGCTTTCCGTAATGATAAAGATCATTCAAATCGGTTAAGTATAGGGAAAGTTATGATCTATTGAAGTTTGGATTTTAGTTTTTGCTGTTTTCTTTTCATTCATGCAGGTCTGAAATTTCGATATCGTTAACAATATCACCCAATATCGTTAACGATATTACAATATCATTAACGATATTACCTAATGTCATTAACAATATTGACCTTAGAAGAATGCAGTTTCGCTTTGTTTTTCTTCGTTTCGAATCGTTTGAGCCCAGAACAACCCGCTAAGACCCTTCTAAGTCTGAAAATGCATAATCGAGGGGTAACAAACCTCTAAATTATAATTATTTAGATCTATATGTGATTTATTAATGTGCATGCTCGGCCTAGATTTACGTTTCTAAATGTTGTTTTAGGTCACCCCCACGAAGGGAATAAAACATATTCCCAGATAATAGTCCTCACCACTTTGCCATGATATCATTTTCACTAATAAATTTGATCAACATACGTGTAAATAAAAATGAATCAATTTTTATTTAAATTAAAAACTTTAAATCATCGATGTTTTAACTGGGCCACACGGGCCTTCTCAAAATCAAATCGAACATACGTGATATCCCCTGTGCTAACCTTTGTGGATGCAGGTTAGATGTATGCTTAGGATTTATTTTCCTTCGAGCACTGTAAATATTTTACGAGAATTGTAATTAATAGATTAGGCGGGCAGGTGCATCCCCCAAGTTTTGTAATTTATTAATTTACTTTTTCGCATGAACTTAATGCTTGATGTATTGATTTATTGCTTTCCGCATGCGCGTTAATTCATGCATTTTAACCTCAAAAGGACTTAAGTACGAATATGCGTAATAAAAAAATACAATTTTCTGTAGATGTAATATAATGTGATTTAATAAGAAATAAGTAACTTATCCCGAACCTGAATCTCTGTGTATTAGTAGGCCGTCCCCCGGACGTTAAGCCTCACAGGACTCTAATTCCTGGAAAGAGCTAATCCAGGTGGCGACTCCACACTAAGAGAGGCGGATTCGGGTTCGAACTGATCTAAAAAATGTTTTCACCTTCTCTCTTCCAAAACCTTTTCCCAGGTTCCCGACCCAGCACGCACCATTTTCAAACACCCTGGTGGACTGCGCCTCTCATCCTCATTCGCTCTTGGCCCACTGCTCTGTGTCTTCCGCTCACAGTGGCTACTCTGCTGGGATTTTTTTCTAAAAACTTATTTTTCCAAAGGTTTTAGATTTTGGATAAGTGCCAAAAATTATGATCACATTGTTTCATTTTTCTCTTAATTATAACATATTCATAATTTCGCATTGTAATAGAAGGGATTAGCCCATAAGTCTAAGATGCCCCTATTAGCGTGAAGCTTGCGAAAGTATCCTTCGTGACCCCCTAATGATCGAAAGGCGCTTAGCGGGTGGAACACTTGTTGCCATATCGCATGTACCTCCCTCATTAGAGGCTTGGAGTGTGTTTTAGTGCAAATAGAACCTTCTACATCAGCAACCTGTTAAGTGTATAATTACACTTATTATCATTATAATTTTATACAATAAACACTATAGTTTTAGTCATTTTTATACTTCATATAAAAGATTTCACGTGGTATGTAATTGTTTTTAATGCAAATGCAGATACTAGGTAAATCTTGGGAGTAAAATGAGCTAAAATGGAATTCTATGAAAAAAGAGTGAAAAAGGTGTAAAATGATGCATGGAACTTGAAGATTTGGCTTAGAATCGAAGCTGTCAAAGATCGGTGAAGTTACCAGGAGATTTCTGAAGAAAACTCAATTCACGATCACGATAATACCTCGTGGTTGCGACATGTTCACTTCAGAATTAAAAATCTGCCAATCAAAGGTTCACGGTCGCGAATCACATATCGCGGTCACGACATGGACGGTTTTCTGGTATTATCTTCTTAACTACCAACCACTTGATAAGCATGATCAACCGCCATCAACTACCAATGAAAAGATACTTATCAGGAGTCAACCAATCATGAAAAGGTGCCTATCCATTGTGGATTGAATCAAAGCCTCTCAACCAATCACATTGAAGAGATGCAATCTTTCACCA